>PVHP010011033.1:0-46151 GCA_004024765.1 Zapus hudsonius
TTGAAAAACCGTCAGAAAGTTGAAAAAGAAAGACAGGCGATTGCCCGGGAGGGGCGGGATAGACAGAGGGCGGGAGGGTGGGAGCCAAAACCCAAGGAAAGCCGGCCCGCCGAAAGAGAGGCTCACGTGGCAGGCAGCTAAGAGCCGCTCAGGCACAGCCTGCCCTGAGGACTCACTGCCTCCTGCAAGCTCTTTTCCACGCTGTCAGCTTCCAGTCGTGCAGATCCTGTGCTCGGAGGTGCCTGGAATTCAGCTTGTGGCCGCAGCTAATGACCACGAGCAGGGTCCCTGCTGAAGGTCCTGGCCCTAATTTCCCCGAGGTTTATGGTGTGTCTGCTAGTCAGCCATCTTCCCCAGAAGTCCTCTACACATTGTGTTTTGATCATATTCCCTCCCATATCTCCTTTCTCACTCCACCTTTCTCCTGTGACTCCTCTTTTTTCCCTCTGGATATATATTTTTAAAAATAATTTTGATCTGAGGTTGAATTTATGGACTATGGAACTTACGGATATAGAGGGCAAACTATATCTAAACATTTCACAAGTTATGTTTAGATTGTCCATACCTGACTCTCAAATCTTTCTCTGTTTACATGTACTCCCATGGCTTCTCAAATTATGTCACCAACCTCAGTGTCTTTCCAGAATCTTAACACACCTCCACTTGGAGCTCCTTGTATATCTAATAGATATATTTAGTTTATGACAGTAAATCAAGCCACCAGAATGGCTGACACAGACAACTAACTGCCTGGGCCTTCTAATTCATATCCCACTTCCTCCCTTTCCATATAATAATATTGAAGCAAAGTATATTCAAGACTGGGCTTCCCTGGAAGTGGACTCAGATGGAGATAGGAAGTTAATGGGAGGGTTTCCTGGCATCAATGCACCTGCAAAGGAGTGAGAAGGAAAGTGGGGCAGAAAGTAAACTTGAACTCTGTAGCCATTGTACTTTGGCCAATCCTACCAGGATCTCTAGCTATGGAGCTGGAAGAGTCCTTTGTATGCTCTCATTGTTTAGTCAGTGGGTGCAGCCTACTCCTTGGAAAAAGCATATCTATGGATCAAGGGGGTCACAGTTAAAAGCTGTTAGTCTCCAAACTTCCAGCAACTGTGAGAATTATTACATCATTTCCAAAGAGGAGATCTAGGTAGCTCACCACAATATCCACCAAGGTAATTCTCATAAAAATCTGCCAACTTTAATTAACTAGAAATCCTCCAGTGATTGTCTTTGCTCTTTAAAGTCCTGGCTTTAACACTGAAAAAATGAACTTTTAGAAGCCATTAATTTGGAGAGCTTGAGAGATATCTCAGTGGCTAAAACACTTAAAACTCAATCCGGAATGTCTGGGTTTGAATCTCTAGCTTCCCATATAAAGGCCAGAGTTGTGGTGGCTTCTGTTCTCCCAGGCACTGATATTGGGTGGAAGGCAAAGACAATTTCCAAGAGGCCCATTGATCAGCTAGCCTGGCAAATAAAGCGGTGGATGTAGAACAAGGATCCTGCCTCAACCAAGATGGAACTCAAGGACCCACACCCACATGTTTTTCTGTGACCTCCACATTTACAGCATGATACACTCATGCCTGCACTTGCACCCATGCACATATGCATACATGCAGGCACGGACACAGCAAAAAAAATAAATAAATAAATAAATAAGTCATTAATTTGAAGACAGTGCTGACCTTGGAATGCTTCCAAAAACATTGGAATACAGAGTCCAGAGATCCTGTGTCCCCAGGGAACCTTGGACTCCAGAATTGATTCTATTTCTTCAAAGCCAGCTATGTCCAGTGAACTAAAGGCCTGAGAATTTGGCAGCACTGAGCATAGAAAAGAAGATAGGCTGAACACAGTACAGAGCCACAGAAGATGGAAGAGTGAGGGACTTATAACCTAATCCAGCTCCTATTTGCTTTCCAATCTATTTTATCATTTATTTATTATTTTGTAAGACAAGATCTCCTTATGTAGGTCTGGCTTCCCCCAATATGCTGCCATAGGCTCTCTAGTACCAAGGGATGCACCTTCATGCCCAAATGCCCTCAATCTCTTCTAGGACAACCCCAGCCTTCTTCACACAGCCACCACAAGCCTCCAGGGACCATTCTAGTATTTGAGTAAGTTTGAACAGAAGGTTAAGGGAAAGAAAATATATGCATTGTAATAGCCTAGAGGTAAGATAGGTGAATGTTTCAAAGTTAAGAGCAATAGCTCAATGCCACTCATCCTTTTGTCTTGCAGAGAAATGGAATTTATGAAAGCAACTACGTCAGAATGCTTAAAATATTCCTAGGGATTAGAGATGGAAAGCAAGGTGAAAGAAAATGTCAGTGTGAACAGTGCTGGGGCCAGAAATCTGGAGTACTGTAAGGCTTGTCAATGATTTATCATATGGGCTCAAAATATATGCCAAATAAAATTACATGAGAAAACAACAATTTCTTTCTGAGAGGCAGTTTCTTTCTAGGAAATGGAGGCAGGAGAGTCAGGAGTCCAAGGCCAGCCTGACCTGCATAATGAGACTGTGACTATATATATATATATATATATATATATATATATATATATATATATATATATATATATATGCATATGTGTGTGTGCGTGCATGTGTGTGTTTGTGTGTGTACATGTGTGTATGTGTGTGTGTGTGTGTATGGTTTCTGGATTTTCAACTCAAATGATACCTTCTGAGCACTTGAATCCATAGGAAACAAATAATAAACACCCAAAATCATAGTTCACTGAGTTAGCTATTCATTTTCCTAGAGTACAGAAGTATCTATATTATTTGATTTGGTTACAATGTTTACTACACTATAGTGTTGTTTTGTGTGTCTGGCTTTATGTGGGTACTGGGAAATCAAACCCAGGCCACTAAGCTTTAAAAGCAAGTGCCTTTAACTACTGAGCAATCTCCTCAGCCCAGAGCAAGAGACCTACCACAGCAAGTCAGATAACCTGTGAAAGGATAATGGAGACAGACACCGAGGATACCTAACACAATCCAAAGCAGAAATCCAGAGACTCTTAAGACCTCAACTGTAAAGCAGACCTAAAACACCCATCATGACTCAGTGATATGAGCGGAAGAGGGGTCAGAAAGACTGTAAGAGACATGGTTGGGGAAATACCCAAAGCCACTGCCCCCCTCAGCAACAACACACAAACAAGCAATCAAACAAAATGGCTACCTCTCCTACACTCCATAAGCCCTATCCCATGGACTGGTCTAGCAAGCCCACTGAGGAAGGCTGCCAGTGGGTTGGGGACAGGGAGGAGGGAAATGGGGTGCGATCACAAGACTTGCTCATGCATTGTACCTAATTATTGACAATAAATACAAAGGAAATGACTAGTTCAAAAAGAGTATTTTTAGTAGTGCATGCACATGTGTGAATGTGTGTCCATGGATGCAATATGCCAAGGTCTCTTGCACCACATTTTACATCTGTCTTTTATGTGGGTGCTGGGTAATCAAACTTGAGCCTCAGTCTTTCCAAGCAAGGGTCTTTAACCACTGAGATAGATATATCCCCAGCCCTTACTCCAACATTCTTGGTGAGGAAAGTTTCTTCCTTTTTTGTGTTTAAAAATCCTGGCAGGCAAGCAAGCCAAGAAGTGCTCATCAGTGCAATATTGGCACTAAAACTAGGTGGGTAATGAATAGCTTGCTGATTGGCTAAGAGATCTGCTCAGTGGCAAGTTACCCTTAACTGGAACTGGGATCCAAGGCAAAATCTTATGGGGACCAAGAACTCAAACTCCAAAGGGAAACTACCACTAACCAGAGATCTACAGAGAGGCTGCACCCATTAGAATCTCGCCAAATTAACAATGTTTGTCTCATTTAACCTATACTGATCTCACTCCCTGGTTGGAGAAATCTAGAGACACTTAAGATCTCAAAAGTAAATCAGACTTAAAACTCACCCACCATGACTCAGAGAACTCTGTGGGAGAGGGGGTGGAAAGATTCTAAGAGCCATGGTGAGGGAGAATACCCAGAGACATCCTCCCCTCAAAAACAACACACAAAGAATAAAACTGGCTACTTTTTGTACAGTTCATAGCCCCTACCCCATGTACCAGTCCCTACTTCATTTATCTATTTATTTAAAGGCAAGGCCTCTTTTTGTAAATCAGGCTGGCCTTAATATCAAGATCTTTGCAAGTGCTGAGGTTCTATGTGTGAATCATCATATTTGGTTACCTGTCACTCTTAAATTATAAAAAATGATCATATTCCTTTAGGCAATCTATAGTCTCAATGCATTAATTTGTCTATCTAATATATACTGGAGAATAATCAGGTCTCTGAGTTTCACTTAAAGGCAGTAATGGTTTGATCCAGGTGTCCCCCATAAACTTAATTTGTTCTGCATGCTTGATCCCCAGCTGATGGCAGTTTGGACATTAGAACCTTGCTAGGGCTGTGTTGTTGGGGGCGGGCTTATGGGGGTTATAAGCCAGCTTCCCCTTGACAGTATTTGGCACACCTTCCTGCCAATGTTTGTAGTGCTGTGGCGGAGGTGATGTCCACCCTCTGCTCATGCCACCATTTTCCCTGCCAGGATGGAGCTTCCCCTCAGTCTGTAAGCCAAATAAACCCATTCCTCCACAAGCAGCTTTTGGTCAGGATCTTTTCCATGCAGCATCAAGAAGTTGACTACATACAACAAAGGCCAAATTCCTTTCTTTCCTCTGTTAGTTTTCTGTTCAGTTCACTTTGTGCTGGGGACAGAATCTAGGGCCTTGGTATGCTAGGCAAGTGCTCTACTACTGAGCTACAGCCCCACCCTCAACATTGAACAGATTTATTAAAAAATAAATAAGACTCAATAGTTTAATTCCCTCATTGAGTTTCTAAAGATCTTATAAATTAATGTGAATGTCACTGCAAAATTAGAAACTATATTATTATTACAATTGATTAATCCTGGGAGAGTCCTTAAATTATGCATATGATAAAATGATTGCCTTCATTTTCTAAAAAAGTGTGTGAAAATGATAATTTATGCATTTGAAATACATCCTGATAAAAACTGACCTTGTGATTCAAGAGGTATGAGTGCTTCAAAATGATGATCTCATTTAAAAAGTAGTTCAAACAGGACTTAATAGACCATGAAACTGTAGTTGTAACTTAATGGGTGTACCTACTCAAATGCTTTACACTGGTTAGGAATATGAAAGGTCATTTGAAGTATTATAATTATTTTAATAGTCAATGCATCTTGCTTATTAATATGTCTATTATTTTGACAGATTCTAGTGGGGGATGGAAGAAAGGAGCTGTGTCTGGAAGCATCCTTACCATATTATTATCAATCATTTACCAAGTGCTCACATATGTGAGACTATGATAGATCGATCACACCATCAATATGCCCGTATCATCTCAGCGTCAAGAAAATTTACACTAAATGCCTTCAAGCCACAGTTATATGCCTAATTCTGAGTCCTAATTTGGGCTGTCAAAACTGTGAAAAATATTACCTTAAAAGAAAAGACACCAGGCATCTCTCTGGTCAATCAGCTTTTAATTATCCATTGGTATATTGTATGGAGACATTAAAGAGGATACAAAAGAAAGACAGGTAGCACTTTCACTCACAAGGCAATGAAAACCAGCTGAAGATACCACACAAGACAGCAAAACAGAAGGATATATACTGAGTAGCTCAGGATGACTTAGTACAAAGTAAATTTACGCAGGGACAGCCATCAGTGACTATGGTGGAAGGCATAGGAAGACAATTGGGGAATACACTCAGGAGATGGGAAAGCTCTAAAGCTGTGTTCTAGTCACTCCAACACCAATGAGTTTATTATGGGCATTGGATGATTAAGTTCCACCTCTTTTAACTATATAGTTTACTCAACTCTAGAATAGAAGGGGAGCCCTAGAAAGTGTCTAATATCTTCTAGCTACAAGAAGACAGAGTTCTACTGCAAAGAACTTGGGATAGCAAAGTTATTACCAGGCAAGGAAAGAAAAAGTCACAGAGGTGGGAAGAAATTGTGCGTGGATGGACAAGGTGTGCTGTGGCAAAGCAAAGAGCTTAAACAAGGCGGTGTAACTACTCTGAAGATACTGAGGACAGGAACTTGGAAATGTGTGGGACACAGTGCTACTGTTAAGTAAGGAATCCAACCCAGGGCTGAAGTGGAGAAAGAGATACTGTGTTGCCTCATTCTTACTTGAATTTGATCTCAACCCACTTCCCAAGTAGAATCAGAAAAGAGTGTGGCTACAGATGGCCTGCCATTAGATCTACACAAGTAGCCCCCTTTTGTAGGCAAGGAAGCCAAGTGCAGTTGCTGAAATGACGGTGGTCAATCCAAGTAGCCTAAGCAGGCCTGGCACTGAAGGCAGGTTTCTCTCCAGGAAGGTGGTGGTGATGGGCTGTGCAGGGACGTCCTGGGTTTAAAAAACATTTATGTGTTAGCAGGTGGTTGTGCACATCATTCCAGATAGTCTGTATTTCCTCTAGTTTTCTAAGTAAGTCACTCTTTCCCACCTATAGGCTATTGAACATGACATTCCCTTTGTAAAATGGCTCACCCCACCCCCCAATATCCTTTATATCACTTCCCTAGGGAGTCTTTCTGCAGCCTACCTAGCCTGAAATATCCTCACTTTATCTCCCAACATGTTTTCCCTGTCATAATTGTACACTGGTTATTGTCTTTTTTCCTACCAGGAGCTGAGCTCCAAGAAAGCACTGCTGGGCCCTGACCACAGTGGCCAATGCAGAGTATGTGTATCATAAATATTGTTGAGGGGATGAAACAATAGTGCCTTCAGCCCAGCATCCCATCTCCAGCAGAAGCACTAGCACAATGACTTTGGAGTACCAGGGACATTCTCTTTGGCGGCACACTTAAAAGGATAGAGGAATAACTTTCACCTTTTTGAGCCTTATTCTCTGCAACTCTGGCCTCTTGTCACCTTTCTTCCAAGCCATAAAATTTTGTCAGATATGTATTCAACAGATATTTTTTGACTTTTCAATATTTTTATATTGTTTTCTTCTTTTATGTTGTGGTTCTAGGGATTGAACTCAAGACTTTATACCTGCTAAACAAGCAATCTTCTGCTGAGCTATATACCACCCAACCCCTATTAAGTTCTTAATGTATCTAGGACTCTGAGAATTATCTACTCTTCACCAAAAATCATATTTTCCTTAATAATCTGAAATGAATATGCAGCTACATACAAATTTATCAAAGTTCATCTAAATCTGTCACACCTGCCCTAGGTCATGCTACCTATTTAGATATTCACATGCTGAATTATGTAGCGAAAGTTATTTGATACAAGTGAGTTGTTCTTGCAGATCTATTTTTTTTCATTAGAGGAAAGGCATGTAAATTTATAAAAGATAGTTTACCATAAACTCTGCTTCTGGCTGCCAGATTTCATCTTCTGGAATCTTCCCTATGGCATGCAGAATCTAAAATGAAAGAGTACCTTAGTAAAAAGCAAAATGATCGATCCCTTTCTTCTATTCTTTAAATAAAGAACTAAGGGAATGTGTCTAGGACTACCCATCAAAAATTTCATACTAAAGGCCAGAGCTGTACACTTGACCTTGAAATGACTTCAAGAGGTCTTTTCCACATAGCATAAGAGGTTCTGATCATTAGACTCATCATAAATTTTAGATTACCTTAATGAGAATAGGATAAAAAGAACTGTCAAAAAAAAAAGATGAGGGCTGGAGAGATGGCTCAGCGGTTAAGGCACTTGCCTCCAGTGCCTAAGGCCCCCAGTTCAATTCCCCAGGACCCACATAAGCCAGACCCACAGGGTGGTGGCCCTGGTGCTCTCTCTATCTCCCTCCCATCTCTCTCTCTCTGAATCTCTCTGCTAGAAAATTAATAAATATTTTTTAAAAAGACAAATGTAAATTCTGAGTTCTAACACAAACATGTTTGTTCCTATAATGACAGACCTAAGCTATCTCTCAAGTATAGCTACATGTTTATTTTCTGTTTGTTTTTACCTTGGTAACATATTAGATATTCTCATATTCGGTTGGGTTAAGGTGATCCATTCACCTGAAGCTGCTGTCGTAATGGTGATGCCTGGGTCTTCAGATGGGGAGTATTGAAGTGACACTAGGATCTCAGAAATCTTTTCACTACTTCTAAAGCTCATGACCCTGAATCCTACCTCTCGGGCTGCTCTCTCCCCAGCTTCCACAGCCCCCTCCATGTAGCCGCTCCACTGGGTGGCTGTCTCGGTGCCTGCAAAGAATATCCTGCCCACTGGCTGCCGGAGAACCCTGAGAGTAAAAGCAAAGTGATCAACGGGGTTGTTCTCGGCTGATCAGAGATGAGCTTTCCCATGAGGATAAAGGCCACTTGGCTTCGCTCTCAGTGTAGAATATTGTTCCTTGGGTTCCTCTTATGCTTACATCATCTTTGTCATGGAAAAAATGGACCACATAGTGCTCCACCCAAAGCCCACAAGGAAAGATTTGACATCAATGGGGACAAAAAAAGCAAAAATGGGTATTTGCTTTACCTACTGCCTAGCTTCTCCCCCTGCCTGGTCTTATTTCCTTCTTTTGCATTTCTTATGTGTGGGCCCTAAGGACACAGACTAGTATATATCCAGTGTAGTAAATATTTCAGAGTCTGATTCTTGTAAACTAACTAGCAGCAAAGATAAAGTAATTTGTCATAGTCAACAGATAGCAAATGGCAGAGACAGTAGTTGAAATCAAGTGAATTGACTCTGGAATCCATATTTTTGCTACTTGGTTACACTTCATCTCTTTCTATACTAGTCTTTCTTTGCTCAATAGTTTTAAGAACTCTATGAAGTAACTACTACTTATTATGTCATATTATATATGAGGAAACTAGTGCTGGGAGAAATGTGCAGCGTCTCAACGAGAGTCACACTGCAAGAAGAAACATAGGCAGGATTCAAACCTGCTCTAACATGAACTTCTGTTAAAGTCTCTATTTTCATCCTATATGTGTTGTTTGCTATATTACCATCACCATTTCACAGAATGCCCATGTGCTATGAACAGAATAGAAAGGTCAAACATAGCACTTGGCATGTAACACGGGGCAATTCATTGTCAAGTCATACACAAACACCATAAAAGGAACATCATCAACATTCATTTTGCATACTAGCTCAGTGTTCCATTATTAGCTATGGGTTGTCTAGAACTCAAACCATAGTTATCATGTGTCCCCTCTGGGTGTGTCTTGAGTGTTTCCAGAGATAAATTCTGACTTAAAAAACATTTAATCCATTAATGGATTCAAATTTTGAATAGATTATTAAGTAGACTGTGGAAGGTGGGGGGTCTGGTTGAAGGGAGGAAGTCCCTGGGAACATGTTTTTAGGGGATATATTTTGCCTTGGCCCTTTTCTGTTACTGATATGAACTGCTATGATGTGAGCTGTTCTGGCACATTCTCCCTGCCTTCAAGGACCAAAACCTCAGAAATTTTGAGAGGAATAAGTGGTTTCCATTTGATGTTGGTCCCAGTGACAAAAAGCTCACTAGTGCAACATGCTACATCCCTGGACTTCTTATTAAAACTAACCAGGTTGACTTAGTAGGTTTTCCTTGACTAACTTTTGTTGTAGCCATCAAAAGAGGCAGGTGGGTATAAGAGAAAATATAGAATATTAATAAAATGATGATAGTACATAGAATCACCTAGAATGATCCAGAGCCTTTGGGTATTCTGGAAGAATTTCCTGAAAGAAGTTCAGTTTGCCTTCCCTGTGCTCATTAAACTATGCTTCATTTCACCTTTTGTTGCTTTTCACAAATGGGGAATTGTCAGTTGGAGACTACTGTGGGCCATGGCCAAACCTTAGTTAAAGAGGAGAAGGTTAAGACTAAGAGAGCTGATGATGCTGACACTCAGCATGAAAACATATAAAAATTAACTGAAACCGAGAGATAGTTCCCCTCCAATGGTCATGTGGAAAGTGTCTTCTTTTAGGGGGAACAAAGGTCCAGCTGCTAGATAAGAAAAGCACTTTTTTTGTAGGTGAGCAGACAGTATATTCACAAAAGATTGAAGATGTAGGGTATCACATAGGAGAGACTTCATGTATATTCCTCATAAATCATGTGTTTTACTGAATAATCACTCCAATTCATGTTTGCATGCATATGTGTGTGTGGTATGCACCTAGGTTTGTATACATTTGGACACGTGTGTGCAGGTGCATGTGTGCACATATGCATGTGGAGAACAGATGTCAATGTTGGATGTCTTCCTTAATCTTTGTCCATCGGATTTTTGAGACCAGGTGTATTAGTTCCCTTCTCATTGCTAGGACCAAATACATGACAAAAATTAGTTTAGGGGGGAAAGGTTTACTTCTGCTTACAGTTCCAGGTTACGGTCCATCGTGTCAGTGTCAGGAAAGGCACAGGAGCTTGAGGCAGCTGCTCAGAGTTCAGTGTAGCTAGCCAGTAAGACTAGGGAACTTCCTATCCCTGCCTCCCCAGCACTGATATTACAGGTGTGCACCACTATGCATAGCATTTGACATGAGTGCTGGGGATCTGAACTCAGCTCCTCATGCTTGTTCAAGAGCACTTTATCCACTGGACCATCTCTTCAGCTCATTAAAAATATTCATTTATTTATTTATAATGAGAGAGAAAGAGAGAGAGAAAGAGAGAGAGTTGAGAGACAGAGAGTATGGCTGGGGTTTTGTTGCTAAGCTGTGCTGTGTCTCAGTTTCTCCCCTACGACTTGAAGGTAGTGATATGAAAGCCTGCCGTCTAACCATGGGGACTAGTGAAGAGAAATGGCATTGCTGTGTCACCACCAGTGGCTGACATAATGGGATTCATCTTTCTTCTCTCATATAGTATCAGGTTTGTACAAATGAATATTCTTCTCGCTCTCTGTCTCCAAAAGCATTTTCCCAACAATCTCCAGGACTGAGCAGAAAATTCACCACCCGGGGCTCAGAAATCAAATCTCATCTCACTTCAGATTTAAGACAAAGTCAAAACCAAAGCCAATGACATGGGGGCCATTCTCTGAAAAAAAAAAAAAAGATAACGTTTTCTAACTCCTGGTGTGTCACATAATACACAGGACCCTACAGCTTATTCTCATCTGATTCTCAACTTTGTCATTAATATCTCCTATAGCCAAGCCATACGGAGCTTTTCCCAAGATCTTCTATGAACTTGTAAAATTCTGAGCATTCACTGCTTTCATTCCATATGCCCAAACTCATTATCAGGAGCCTTCTGCTGCCCCTACCGCACAAGGTGGTGGTATGCTCATTAAGAAGCTGCAGCACATTCCATTAGGTAAGGTGAGTTTGCACTTCCTTGGGTCTCCACAGTATTTTATTGCTCTCTGTTAAAGCCCTCAGTTTAAAGTCCACCTCTGAAATCTGCCCTCCTCTATCCCCACTAGGGCTCCCAATACTGTCCTCTGACATTGAAGTTTCTAGCACAGTGTTCAGCGAATGGTTGACATTTAGTCAAAACATGTTGGGGAAAACAATGACTTGACACTTATTTTACACTCAGCATATCTAAAAATTAACCTAATGACATGGAAGTTTATCCTTTGGCCCCAGAATCTTATCATAAATATTATTTTGGCATCTGTAGGAAGATAAGGAAAGTGCTCACCAAAGTCATTCTGATGAGCAGGTTGAGATCCTTATTTGATCAGTTTTTATGGAGAGCTTGATCAGCCACCATCATTTCCTCACACAGTTAGGAGTGTACCCTCAACAGCTTATCACTTTCTTACATTGCCCAGTTTGTTTACATGGAGCTCTCAGCATTAAATTATTGCTTCATTCAAAGTTTCTGTGATGGTCAGAATTGAATCAGTAGTGCATATCTTGTTATTGCCATCAAATGCTTAATATCAGTGACTCATACTTGGATACACTATATTGTGAGTTCTATGAGGGCCCTTGAACTCTGCACTTTGGATGAATTGTAATGTATGTTATAAATATAATAATGATAGAGAATAGAAAGAAGAAAGAAACTTGTCAGGTAGCTAGAGAAGGGACTTTGAAAATTAAGTTTTGTCTTTCATCCTTGCCTGGGAAATGTATTCATTAAAGTGAATTTTAGGTCAAAACAATGAAGTCCAAACACTGGGATAAAAAGCTGAGCTTCGTGGCACAAGCCTTTAATCCCAGTATTTAAGAGGCAGAGGTAGGAGAATTGCTATGAGTTTGAGGCCACCCTGAGACTAATTCCAGGTTTGCCTGGACTAGAGCAAGGTATTGCTTCAAAAAACAAAACAAAACAAAAAAACAAAACAAAAAAAAGCCCACTGGGATAAAAGAGTAGGAGGCATGCATCTGGGGCACCTGGGTAAGAATCAGCCAAGCTGACCAGAAAGGGCTAGGACAAGGTACTGGGACAAACAACAAAGCCAGTCTTCACAGACTCCAGCTGGCCTCCATGAAGCCTCCTTATTTCTTGTACTTGATTCTATTTTGCTTCTCCCTTAGAGAGCATAGAGGGCCCTGAAGCCCATCCCTCTGGCCCCATCACCAAGACAAAGAAGAATGGGACCAATTTCCTGACTGGAAAGGAGACACATGGACACTTTATGAGGATTGATGACTGGACCAGAACTTCAGTTCTCCATATTTCAGTCCAGTCATTTCAAAGATAAACATATTTCTGTAGCCAGAAAGACTACTATAGTTCCAGACAGAGAAACTACCTGGCAACCCAGGGATCCCCTTGGTATGTGCACTTCTTTCACTTTCCAATGGGCAACCTGTCTTCAGAGGAATCTCCCAATATGAGTGTGATTGCTCTGCTTTTTCTATTTAATGAAGTTAGCTTCCCCTCTACAAAGGATTTTTTTCCATCTAAATTTGTTTCCTTTCTATAATTAAGTTTCTCCTTTGAAACTCATCCTTCTTGTCTGTAAGTCTTGCTCCTGGAATTGTGAGACAAAGAACCTAACTAGGGCCACTAGTATGGGGGATTTCAGCGGCAGTTTAGCATACGGTTACCTTCCATATTGAGTCATGATCCCAGGGGGGAAGTATGTGGTGTAACAGCCCCCAGAGTACTGTTCCTCACACCAGTTCTTCTCTTCGTAATGGACAGGCTGCAAGGTAGAGGGACAGATTTTTGAAGGAGAGGCAGAGGACAATATCTAGTCTAGAATAAACCAAAGACACTCTAATAGAGTTCCTAGTAGAGAACCAATTTCAACCATCTCTTGGAATCTGATGGGCAGTTATTCCAGGACACCTTCCCTCCCACAGATACCAAAGACCCCAGATGCTCAGGCCCATTGTATAAAACCTGAACACATGTGCCTGTATAATTTATGTCATCTCTAGATTCTTTAGAATTCCTAATACAATGTAAAAGCTATGTAGATATTTGCCATGCTGCCCTGGAGGAATTAATGACAAGTAAAGGTCTGTTTATATCTGTTCAGTACAGATGCAAATTTTTCTAAATACTTTCCATACATAGTTAGCTGAATCCATAGCTAAAGAACTTGCAACTATGCAAGCTGATTATATTTGTGAAGTTTAACTTGATTAATTGAAATGTCTTCAGTGATAAACTTCCAAGAGGGGGGCGGAGCAAGATGGTGGACGAGTAGCAGCGACGCCAGGACTCTCTCCGGAAAGGTTTGATTTTCCAGCTGGTCCTCCCTCCCCCCAGCTTCTGTGCCAGCACCGCACAGGGTTCCCCAGTGGCTCTCTGCTCCGCAGAGGAGCTGAGAGCCAACCCATCCCCCACCCCAAGCTCCCGCCGAGCACCTTTCCCTCACAGGGCCCCCTCCCTCCAGTGCCTGATCCTCAGGCACACTTCTCTCCACGACCTCCCCCCCATACACAGGCAGACGAGATCCTTGGGCAAGCTGACCTGGCTTGGCTCCTGGGCCAGACCTGAGGCAGATGATTGGGAGTCTCGGCTGAGGCTGGTTCAGACTGCCTGCCAGGAGGGCACAGGAGGCCTCTCCATAAAGGTTTGATTTTTAAGCTGGGATCCAAACTCTGGACCCCAGCCAGACCTGAATCCAAGCCCACCCTCTTACCAGCTCTGGGACCACCACAGATGGGGTTCCTCAGCGGCTCTCTGCTCTGCAGAGGAGTGCAGGGCTGGCCCATCACCCACCCCAGGCTCCCGCCATTGGCTGCTCTGGGCTGGTTCCTGAGCCCTCGGGCCCCTCCCTCCAGCAACTGATCCTTTGGTGCACTTCTCTCCACAACCCCCCCCCCCCACATACACAGGCAGAGGCGATCCTTGGGCAAACTGACCTAGCTTGGTTCTGGGGCCAGACCTCAGGAAGTTACCTGGGAACCTCGGCAGAGGCTGGTTCAGATGGGTACCTGCCAGGAGGGCACAGGTTGTCTTGGCGAGTACCAGGGATCACGCACCACTGCCAGGTGGGAAGACACCGGGCTCTAGAGTTTGGGGGGCTGGGGATGTTTCTACTGCAGCATACCAATCAGGTACAGGGGCCTATGAGGTGGTTCTAACACTAAACAGTCACATACAGAGGGATCCAGACGGGTAAAGATCTAAGCCTGTCTGGGGACAGAACACCCTAACAAGAAAGACCTCTGTTTAAGATCAAACCTAGTGATCATTCCACTGGAAGTAAAGTAGGCTGAATAGCACTTCCCAGGGTGCCTGAGTCCCACGCCCCTACCTGGACATGGGCAGAAACCAACAAAAAACACCCACAGAAATTAAAGACGGATCTCCCCAACCCCGGGCCTCTAGTCTCATTATGGAACAGGAAAGTGACAAGGAAGTGGAGACAACAAAAATACAATCCCAAAGAGAGAATAATATGACTCCTGACCACAACTGCAATGCAAACAGGAAGCAGTTAATGGCTGATATGGAAACTATGAAAAAAGACATGATTGAGATGAAGCTCACCAACTCAAGCATAGACTCCAGAGAGAATTTAATGGAGAGAAATAGGAATGAATTCAGAAACACATTAAATGAATTGAAGATAAACCAACTACGGGAGGAGGGAGAGAATCAATTTAATAAATTTGATGAGAACTTAAGAAAACTTAGAAATGATTTTCAGGAATCCCAAGCAAAAATAAAAATAGACTGGAAATAGGATCTCACCAAAGAATTAGAGACTATAAACAAAATTATATCAGAAACCAAAAATGAAATGGAGTTGTTAAAAACCCCCCTCGAATCAATCAGTCCCAGAGTCGACAATCTGGAGGGCAGACTTTCAGACGTTGAAGACAAGACAGAAGGAATTAATAAGGATGCCAAAGGTTTCAAGAAATTCAAGAAATCAAGTGAGCAAAATTTGAGGGATCAATGAGATACCATAAAGAGGCCCAATATTAGAATCATGGGGATCCCAGAGGGAGAAGAAGCCCAGGCAAAGGGCATAGGAAATATCTTCAACAGAATTATTCAAGATAACTTTCCCTATCTAACAAGAGAAAGCCCACTCAATTTTCAAGGTGCCCAGAGGACTCCAAACAGACAGGACATGAAGAGGAATTCTCCAAGACACATTTTAATTAAGATGTCTAACATAGAAAGCAAAGAGAAAATACTCAAAGCTTCTAGAGAAAAGCAAACCGTAAATTATAAATGAAAAGCCATAAGAGTTACCTCAGACTTCTCATTAGAAACCATGAAAGCCAGAAGGGCTTGGAATAATGCTTTTCAGGGCCTAAAGAAGTATGGCTTTCAACCTAGACTACTGTACCCAGCAAAGCTATACCTCAAAATACATGGAGAATTGAAAGTGTTCCATGAAGTAAACCAGCTCTACGACTATTTGAAAACAAAGCCAAAATTTCAGAAGATCTGGCAAGAGATATCCCACACAGATGAAACAAGAAATCCACCTCAGAAGACTACCAGATATCAGACACAACAATCACAGTCCGTGCGCTAATAACAGCAGTAGAGACAACAACCCCTATTAACACTTCATCATGGCAGGGCTTAAAGCAAACCTCACAGTTATATCACTGAATATAAATGGACTTAACTCCCCTATGAAAAGACACAGACTTGCAGGGTGGATCAGAAAAATGGACCCATCTGCTGCCTTTAGGAAAGGCACTTTACTTCTAAAGACAGCAATCTTCTTAGAGTAAAAGGATGGAAAACCATTTATCAGGCATATGGAAGTAAAAAGCAAGCAGGTGTGGCTACATTAATCTCTGACAAAATAGACTTTACACCAAAATCAATTAAAAAGGACAATGATGGTCACTTCTTACTCATCAAAGGAATGATCCAGCAGGAAGATATCACCATCATTAACATATACGCACCAAATTTGGGTGCAACACGGTTCATAAAGGAAACCCTACTCAGAAATAAAGCAGAAATAGACTCTAATTCCATCATAGTAGGAGACTTTAATACACCTCTATCAGCTCTAGACAGATCAACCAAACAGAAGATCAGCAGGGACATAACCGAGCTCAAAAACACCATTGACCAGATGGGGAAAACTGATATTTACAGAAAGTTCTACCCCAAAGACACAGAATAGACATTCTCCTCAGCAGCGCATGGGACTTTTTCTAAAATTTATCACATCTTAGGACACAAATCATCCCTAAACAAATTCAGGAAGATTGATGTAGTTCCTTGCATCATATCAGACCATAATGCATTAAAGGTAGAAATTAACAATGCAACAGTATCCACAAAATACACAAAGTAATGGCGCCTGAATAATTCACTCCTAAAAAATGATTGGGTCATCCAAGAAATAAAACAGGAAATTCAGAATTTCCTAGTAACAAATGATGACAATAACATATCTTATCAGAACTTGTGGGACACAATGAAGGCAGTCCTGAGGGGAAAGATCATTGCGTTAAATGCCTTCATATCAAAGACAGAGAGGTCTCAAATCAATCGCCTAACCACCCACCTAAGGTCTTTGGAACAGATGGAAAAAAGCTAACCCGAGGAGTGCAAGACAAAAGGAAATAATTAAAATCAGAGCTGAGATTAATGAATTGGAAATAAAGAAAACGATTAAAATTAGATAAATTCAACAGTTGGCTCTTTGAAAAAATTAATAAGATTGACAAACCCCTGGCCAATCTAATCAAATGAAGAAATGAGAAAGCCCAAATCAACAAAATCAGAGAGGACAATGGTGAGATCACAACAGATCCTGAAGACATTTTAAGAATCATCAGGTCATACTTCCAAAACCTCTACTTCACAAAATTAGAGATTCTGGAAGAAATGGACAGGTTTTTGGACACTTACCAACTGCCAAAGCTTAACCCAGAGCAGCTAAAAGCACTAAATGAACCTAACACATCCACAGAGATTGAAGATGTAATCAAAAACCTTCCCAAAATGAAAAGCCCAGGAACCAGATGGTTTCTCAGCTGATTTCTACCATGCCTTTAGTACAGAGCTGAAAGCACTCTTTCTGAAGCTTGTTAGAAGCATAGAAAAAGAGGGAAGGCTTCCAAACACCTTCTATGAAGCTACCATTGCCCTAATCCCCAAACCAGGCAAGGATGCAAAAAGAAAAGAGAACTATTGACCCATATCTCTGATGAACTTAGATGTAAAAATCCTGAACAAAGTCATAGCAAACCAGATACAACACTACATCAAAAATATTATCCACCCTGACCATGTTGGCTTTATCCCAGAGATGCAGGGAGAGTTCAACATATGCAAGTCGATAAATATAATATATCACATTACTCAGCTCAACCACAAAAACCACATGGTTATCTCAATAGATGTGGAAAAGGCCTTTGACAAAATTCAACACCACTTCATGTTCAAAGCTCTTGAAAGAATAGACAAAGATGGCCTATACCTCAATTTAATAAAGAAAATTTATAAAACTCCTAAAGCTCAAATCATTCTCAATGGGGAATGACTCAAGGAGTTCCCACTCAATTCAGGAACAAGACAAGGTTGCCCACTCTCACCACTGCTCCATTATATAGTGCTTGAAGTTCTAGCCCAAGCAATAAGACAGGAGAAGGGCATAAACGGGATACAAATTGGAAAGGTAGAAATTAAACTATCCCTCTTTGCAGATGACATGATCCAAAAACAAGACAGAATTCTGTCAAGGCTCTTGAATGCCCTCCCCAGACCTGTTCAAAACCCTGTTGCTGAAGAAAGCACAGAATGCCATCGATCAGCATCGAGAGACCCTTCGTGGTAGTTAGTGCAGTACTGGAAGGAACTACAGAAGCTGCCAGGGGCAGCAGATCAAAGACAGCTGGAATAAACAGACCACTGGCATGAAACACAGTCTGTGGCCAGTAGTAGGCTGACCACACCTCCTACTGGGAGAGAACAGCAAACCAAGATTGGAGCACTTGTGGAATGGAGGAGCCTGGGCCTGGGGGAGACAATCAACAGCTATTAAATTTGGTCAAATATTCCACTCAGTGAGGGGGAACCCTTGATTAGAACTGGGGATTCAGGGCGATATGCACTGGATCCCATACTCTTGGGCTCCCAAGAAAAGATGCACTATGTGAGCGACTGACTGGGAGGCTTCTAAAAATAGGAGTTAGGTAATCCAACATGGTTTATATTTGTTAACCTAGACTGATCTCACTCTCTGATGGAGATTGTGTTTGTATTTTTCAGGATGCAGCTAGAGAGCTGTGGCCCATATAACCCTACTAAGAGACCACAGGCAGAAAGCTGAGATCCTGGCAAGAGATGAGCCACCACAGTCATATCGTGGAGGATCCATATGGAACCCTGTAGAGAATGACGGGATGAACAAGGGACCCACAGCTACAGCCATTCAATCATCACAGGATAAGCCAGTGAGACAGAATCCAACGATTCTCAACACAAAAACCCCTAAGCTCACAACATTAAACCTGCCTTAATACCCACCATGACTCAGGGACCTGAGCGCAAGAGAGGGTGGAAAGATTGTGAGAGCAATGGTGGGGGAGAATATCAGAGGCATGGCACCCCTCAGTAACAACACACTTGGTTCAAGGAACCCGGCGGAATACTAGGCTATTCATGGTTCTCTACCACAGAGACTGATACAGAGGGCTCACAGAGGAGGATATCCAGCTGACTGGGGATGGGGAAGGGGGGCAATGAGGAATTGGGGTTAACAACTCATTGTTGGCCCACTAAACAATGTAACTCATTATGGACAATAAAAAAACACTTCCAAGAAATTCAGATTTTTGAAATGTTTCTCACTTGGCTCATGCAATTCTTAATATTTTTTGGAGACAGGCTCTTATCGTGTTGCCCAAACTGATAGAAATATCTGGATCCTTTGCCTCCACCTAATGGCTGGGATTGTAAGCATGTGCCACCATGTTGGCCATGCACATCTTAAGTGTTGCTCATAAACTGCAATTATTTGTTCCAATTTGGTACCTTAGTTTTACATATAAAGAAGGTTTTAATGCCTAATGGTCAGCTGACAGAGCTGGGGGCAGAGCTCCCAATGTTGCCCTCCAAGCAGAGCTGTGAGTTCAGAGGTGGGGGCTGCACCACCTAAACCACAGTATGTCACAGAGTCCTTGATCCACCACTAACAGCCAGGGCTCACACACACTGGGACCACTGCTAAATCAACCATCCCTGTGAAGACCCCTCTGTGAGTCTGTTGGGGAAACATTAATTCTTGAGTTTAAGTCCATGAACCTATCCACATTGATCCCATCAAGAAAAGGTATGATCCCTCCAACTTGGGAAAGTGCTGGGAAGCAGCCTTACCTGCAAAGCTTCTTGGGAGCCCAGAACTTTTGCATAAAGTTCACAAAGTTTCTTCAGTCTATGAAACAGGAAAATATTTTAATGTCAAAAGCGAAGATGCAGAAACAAAGAGAGAAGTGAAAGGCACCCATCCCCTTAGAAAAAGACTTTAGGGGCTGGAGAAGTGGCTTGTTGGATAAAGCACTTGCTGCACAAGCATGAAGATTTGAATTTGGATTCCCACAAACCCATATGAAGCTAGACACAGTACTGCAAGCCTGTATTCCCAGTGGTCCAGTGGCAAGACTGGAGACAGACTGGAGAATACTCCAGAAGTTTGAGAGCCAACTAGCCCCATGAACACAGCTGTGAACAAGAAGAGAGACTATCAAAGAAGGTGGTCCTCTGACCTCCACACATGCAGCATGTTACCTAGGCATCCACACTCTCACACATGGACATGCACACACACACACATAGACATGTACACACACACACACACACACACACACACACACAGAGAGAGAGAGAGAGAGAGAGAGAGACTCTGAGAGTCATTGCTTACACTTTGATCTTTCATTTTAATTCATTATTTTTGTTTTGTTTTGTTTTGCTTAAGACAGAATCGCAGTATGTAGCCAAGGATGTCTTTCAAGCTCTCAGTTCTCCTGCCCTGACCTCACAAGTGCTGGAATTACAGGAAAGCATGCCCAACTTTATTTAATTTTTTTAAAACAAGGAATTTTGTACCATTTCAAATGTCATAAATATGAAATGAGTGAAATTGCTGGTAAATCTTTAAGAGAGGAGAGTGATGAACTGTTTGAATCACTGACAGCAGATGGCAATTTATAAATGTCCATTCTCTGGTCCTGCCCCAGACCTCTTGGCTTACAGACCTTCCAGGAGATTCTTAAATTTTGGAACTGCCAAGGTAAAATTTTAAGACCTATATCTGATATGCAATAAATAAATTGTCAGTAAAAAAATAGCTCAAGCTTAATGGGAGAATTGGAAGTATGCCAAACATTATAATTAGTCAATTAATCTGAATTAGTGGAATACTCAATTAAGATTTATCAACTATATTTCTTGAAGTAACCATAGGTATTTCAATGGTGCTTTTTTCAAAATAATTCTAAAGGGGATGCTGAACATGATTTAGCTAGGCCAATGAGTTTTAAAAGTTATTATTATTTTAAATCTTGGAGTTTTTCCAAAAGCAAAAGTATATTAAAATGCATAATTTATTTTTCCGTCATCTCTCTCTCTCTCTCTCTCTCTCTCTCTCTCTCTCTCTCTCTCACACACACACACACACACACACAGAGGAATGGTTGGAGTAAAGGTGAATATTTTAAACTCACATGGAGAAGACAGATTATTCAATAAAATGATTGCCCAGAAGACAAATAGATTTGGACTTCTACATTATTTCTTACATCAAAATATATATCAGGAGCTGAGGAGATGGCTAGGCTAAGCAGATAAAGGTACTTGTTTGCAAAGCCGACTAGTCCAGGTTTGATTCCCCAATACTCTAATAAAGCACTATGCACAAAATGACATACATGTTTAGAGTTCTTTTGCAGTGGAGAGAGGCCCTGTCATATCTAGCCTCATTCTTTTTTGCTCTTTCTCTCTATCTCTCTCTCCTTCTTTCTTCCTCCCTCCCTCCCTCATAAAGAAATAAATAAATTCTTTAAATACACACCCAGTCCAGAGCTGGGAATGGTGGCACACACCTGTAATTCCAGTACTCAGGAAGTGGAGACAAAAATACAAGGTTCAAGGCCAGCCTGGGCTACAAAATGAGGTAGAGCATAGCCTTTGATTGGCAGTCTGATATATATAATATATGTGTGTGTGTAGAGAGAGAGACTACATTTATGGCATATATATACACACACATACACATACATATACATACATGTGTAGTTCAGAAATATAGTAGAAAAATGAGCAATTTAAAAAAATCCTCTAAGCCGGGCATGGTGGCGCACACCTGTAATCCCAGCGCCGGGGAGGCAGAGACAATGAATCCCCGGGGTTCACTGGCCAGCAAGTCTTGCCTGATTAGGTGAGTTCCAGGCCAATGAGTGATCCTATCTCACAAAAGTGGACAGTACCTGAGGAATGGCATCTAAGGATGCCATCTAGTTTCCATATGCACACACATACACACACACATATGCACTAGCACACAAGTGTAAAATGCAGACATACACATACAAATAAAAACCTTAGAATAAGAAACTTCTATGTATGATAGATCATTTAGAAAAAATGTTTAAAAATGGCCAAATTTGACTTCATAAAGAGGTTTATTTTATAGTATAAGATGAATTATCTAGAAACATGACCAAAAGACAAGTTGGCAAAAGCTTTATTTTGGGCACTGCTGATATTGAATTGAATCAACTTAGATATACTTCCTAATCTTCAGAGACCTTATATTCCAATGAGGACATTTTTAGTTGTGTGACCCAGGCAGACCTCCATAGCATGTCCACCAACAAAGGTGGTGTTGGTTATGGCGGAGCAGGTAGATTCAGGGGAATGAAGCAGGCATTAGCTGGTGAATACAATCAGAAGCAGTGTGGAAATACATAACTGGTATCAGAAAATGCTAATTTCCAGAAGAAATTGCCACTTCCAGAGAAATTAGTCCTCTGTGCCTCTAATTGGTATGTCATTGCTCAGCATTTCTCATGTAGTGCTTCACAACCAAACAATTTGTGAAGTTGGTTATCCCCCCCAACAAGCAAAATTTCAAATCCAGAGTTATATTCATTTTCATACTCATCATAGTTCTGAATAGCATGATGTCTTGTGAACAATAAACTCAGTAAGTATTAATGTGAATACTTGGTTCTTATGTTATCAGCACTGTGACTTTATATATCCTTTTAATTAGTATAACAACCACATGACATTAATACACTCATCATCGGGCATTTTGTAAGGTGAAAAATAAGAAAAATGAAAGACAAAGAAGTTTTGAGGAAAAAAAAAGAAAAAGAAAGAGAATAGAAATGGGTGACTGGAGAAGCCTGTAGTCTGCCTTGAGTGTGTACTTTTCCTCTGAAATAAACTTCCTACCTGTTACAAGACATAGAAAGAAAAAAAAAGAGAAAGAAAAATACAAGAAAAAAGGAGCCTCTTTTTCTTACCTTTCTTCTTTGGTGAGGCGTACTAGTTTTCTGGCCTTGTGAGCAAGGATAAATCTAAAACATTCAAACAAGAAAAAAGAAAAGAAATTGATTTTTTAAAATCCTGGCCTCATTTCTATAACTCTACATGCCCAGTGTATGGAGTAAAAAGGCAAGTGGAGAAACAACACTTTTATTATTTCCACGCTCCATTTCTGACACTGGGGAGCACTTTCTGACACTGGAGAGCCAAGGGACTAACAGTAGATGCTGTCTATGACTTTTGCCTAGGTCATGACAACTGAACCACTTCCCCCACCTCGCTTGTGGCAAACAGGAAGGGCTCCAATACTCACTTAAGGTAGCTCCAGTCCTTCCTTACACGTGGGTTCTGTCTCTACCATGATGTCTCCCTAGCACCCAACCTTTTAGATTCTACCTCATTTACAGCTCTATACATGCTTTCAACTTAACAAATACCTTTGACCTTCCTATTCTCACCATGACTTTCTGAGCTCAAACCATATATGTCATAAGGACTATCTCCAGACGTGGTGGCACACACCTTTAATCACAGCACTGGGGAGGCAGAGGTAGGAGGATCATCATGAGTTCAAGGTCACCCTGAAACTACATAGTGAAATCCAGGTCAGCTAGGGCTAGAGCAAGACTCTATCTCAAAACAAACAAACAAACAAACAAACAAACAAACAAAAAGATTATCTCCATTTTAACTTCTCCAGATAAACAACTCTCTGAGTTGAGTACTAGCCCCCAAGATATTCTTTATCTGTGTGGGTGTTTCCTGGAAAGTTGAAAATAAGACAGGCCTTCACTTCTACATAGGAAGACTCAGAAAATCTCAGTATTTCACACAATGCATTTGTTATTATTTAGGTGTGATCCGTACTCATTAAAAACTCATGCTGAGATTCCATTCCAAATGTGGTGTCATCGAGAGGTGGTGGGACCTTCAAGAAGCATTGCAGGTTGAGAAGGGTCTAACCTCATTAAAATATTAGTATAAATTTCATGAAATTCAACTGGTTCTTAGAAGAGTGGGTTGTTATAGAACAAGTTTGGCTTCTTCTGCTTGCTCTCTTGCCAAGAGATGTCTTGGCACATGTCCACTTTCCCCTTTCTATGAAGTGTGGAAGAGTCCAAAGCCCTCATCAGAAGTGAAGCAGATGTTGGTGCCACTCTCTTGGGCTTCCAGAACTATGAGTTACAGTAAACCTCATTTCTCCATAAGTTACTCAGTTTTAAGTACTTTATTATAGAGATACAAAACAAAGTAAGAATGGTGATATTCACAGAGCCACTATAAAAAAGTCCTCTCAGTAAAATACCTGAAATAATTAATGTCTTTGTATCATGTGTCAATCAAATATAGCCCACCAAAATATTATCTACCACAGAATAATATATATAAAGCAGAAAACCAACATGACAATATTTTAAATGTTGTTGGCATTTAAGTGCATTTCTGGGTATGTTCAGAAGACATTTTTTAAAAAGATACAGTAAGATCCTTTCTATTACTGGGTGTAGAGGATAGTATCATTAAGTAAAAACCTATGTGACAAAGTTTTGTTCAACTTTACCAATAGTATTTTCTTTGTCAACACTGAATATAGCTATACCACCATATTTGTACCTTACCCCATTATAGCAGCATAGTTGCCATCTGGTTTGGTATCATCCAATGTGTAGGCAATTGGAGTTTCCTCACCTTCAATAACCATAGTTCCACAGAAATCTGGAAAAATTGTGAAATGGAAGATGATGATCATTACCCTACTGCATTACCGATAGCGGTTGCTGTGAAACATACATTTTTCTACCTGAGAAGCTGGAAGGCCAAATTACATTTTGTACTCTATATGACGGCAAACAAAATTGATGTCAAAAAGAGTAAAATAATCAAACCCTAAGCCCTTCTTTGTAAAAAATGAGGCAATGTGCTATTCTGAATTCCTCCACGTTAGCATTTAATGAAACCTGGTTTTCTTTTTGTTGATACTTGTGTCCCTTGTTTCTCCTTTCATAATGAATCAGAATAAAATCTAGGTGGTAAATGGAAATACTCGTCCATCCTGTGAAATGGAAGGGACTGGTTCACAATTCCCCATTTCATGAAGAATCACTCTTTAAAAAAATTCTTTTTTACAGAGGCCTCAATATGTTTCTCGGGTTGGTTTTATGCTCAGGCTGGTCCTGAACTCAAGTGGTCTGCTTTCCTAGCCTCCTGGGTGGCTAGGACTAAAGGTGTAAGTCATTGCATCTGTTCATTTATTCTATTTGAACTAATTCTCAACTGTCAGAACACAGGGCAGAGAGAAGCTAGAACTAAAATGGAATTAGCATTCTATTTAAAACATGATCTTCAAAGGCCTCTTTCCCCCTTATAAAAACATTGGTATCCATGGGAACATCCTATGGGGACCAAGAAACTGGGCTTCTAGGGTAAATTCCCACTACCAGAGAGCTACAGAGAGGCTACACCCATTAGAAGCTAGCCAAAATAGCAAAGTTTGTCTCATTTAACCTATATTGATCTCACTCTCTGATGGAGACTCTGTATTTTTCAGAAGGCAGTGAGAGAGCCAGGGACAACTCAATTCCACCAAGACATTGGATGATGGCTGACAGGAGACCAAAAACCACAGCAAGTCTAATAACCCATGAAAGGTCAATGGAGACAGACACCAACGATACCCAACACAACACTGGGCAAAGATCCAGAGATACTTAAGATCTTAACAATAAAGCAGACTCAAAACTCACCCACCATGACTCAGGGAACTGAGTGGAAGAGGGGGCAGAAAAATTGTAAGAGCCATGGTGGGGGAGAATATCCAGAGACATTGCCCCCCCTCAACAACACACAAAGGGGAAAGAAAAAAAGAAAAGCTGGCTACCTCTGGTGCAGTTCATACCCCTTATCCTATGGACAGACACAGTATGCCCACCGAGGAAGGGCCTCAGTGGGTAGGGGACCGAGAGGACGGAAACGGGGACACATTCACAATATTTGCTCATACAATGTATATACTACTCATAATAAAGGTATTAATTTTAAAAACACCTTGGGAAACAATACATTCGGGATAAAAGTGCTCCCCACTTCACTCACATGAGCAAAATTCAGTAGGCTTTCTGAATCTACAGGTCCTGCATGTGTCAGTTCATGACAGTCAAAATATATAGTCACAAGTTACTCCTGTACTGAGCTGGTATGAGCCTATTCTCTTGTGTTTCTTAAATAATACATAATGTATATATGGTATATACATATAAATACTTATGTACATGTATATATAGCATGTATATACATTATATTAAGTTGCACACAATGCAAAAACTATTTACAAGGTGTAGGAGACTCAGGAGAAAGCTAGCTTCTTTTAGGCCATTTCAGTTACAGACAGGAGCCCATAGAGAGAACCAGAAGGTGCCAGTCTGCCTTTGCAGGAATGGAACTTGTGTCTAATCCAGATTCCAGATTCATCTACATTAGCTGCAGTGGGCCCTTGCTGCCCACAGTCTAGAACATCAAATAGTTGGGATGGACTTCACTACCCAAGTTGGCTGCCCTTGGAGGTCTGCCCATTAAATGTACAAATCAATTGGGTTTTCCCCTTACATACCTGAATCTGACATAAGAATCCATTTTCAATCAACTATAAAGGCTTGTCATTACTCTCACTGAGCTCTCTCTATATCTCTTCCTGAATACATGTAAGTCTGGCTCTACCCCAACCCAGCCTGTTTGGGTATGGGGTGAGCAGAGCACTGTTTCTTGGCCTAGGAAATTTTCTACTTACCTCAGCTTTATACTTTGGGGTAACTTCTCACTTGAATTACCTGTATGATTTTCTTCTGATCTCTGAGTCTACCACACATGTATTTCCCTTACACTCTAGATCTATCATGTGGGTATCTCTTCTAAACTCTGGGCCTGTTACCTGTGTAATTTCTCTAAACTCAGGGCAACCATGGGTACAACATTCTTTGCTACCCATTTTTAACTGCGCAACACTCTCCTGTTTTCAAACTATCACTACTTTTAATTGACTTCCTTGGAGAGGCTCAGGGTAGATTCTGTGTCTTCCACACAAGTGCATGTTTCCTTTCTTACACATGCTTGTGTCTCTAGCCTGTTTCCTAGGCCCCAATTTCCCTTAACTAAACCCCACAATTTGTGATTTCTCCATAAGTAAACTTAATAATTCATAATTTCTCCTTGTTGAGTTTGTTTTTTAATCAATTCTTTGTTAAAAATAGGATACAACCCACAGTAGGGGTTTGTGAGTTTGGGAGACCTCTCTTGAACCCCCAAATCCTACATCAATAGCATTACATTAGTCAGTATACATAGTTGATATTATTTAAGTATACAGGAGATAGTACAGGTTCTATTCAAATACTTTGCCATTTCATATTTAGGGGCCCAAGTATTGGACAATTTTGGCATTCATGGAGAGGAGTCCTGGACCAATCCCCCATGGATAATAGAAATGACTTATGCAGTTTCAACAAAAGTCTGACAGAGAAGTGAAAATATCAAGCCAGGGTCTAAAAAGTTATAATAATATCCTATTGCAATGTACTCTATCAAATTACTATCAACATGCTCTACCAATATGCATTCATGCCCTATAGTTTCCTTGCAAATTCGAGGTTGTTCAAATGTTGTATAGAAAAGCTAATGGGAAGCTTTCAAAATTAGGAGGGAAGAACAGAAAGAGAACTTTGGAAGAGCACACCTCCTCCATCTGTGTGCATGTATATGTGTGTGAGCAGACACACCCAGACTCCTCTTAAACTATACCCGCTTCTCTCTCTCCACATCCCTCATCCAGTCAGCCACTGGTCAGAGGAATGCTTGCATGTCCCTCAGGTATGCTGGCATAGGGAAGATATTGAGAAAAACTGAAATATGAGAAAAAAAAGCAATGTTCACAGTATGGATGCCGTAATAGGAAAAATGAATTGCTGAGCTACTCTAACCCCAGGACAAGGCTGTTTTCCCTCAGGGTAAAAGAGCAGGCTTGGCTTAGAGCAAGGCCACTGCTGTTTCCTCAAAGCAAGCCTGAAATAGTTAACCATATATGACAAACTCTACCTATAAAATGTGGATACAGGTTTACAATGAGTAGTTGTGCTGAGCCATTTCTGACTCAGGAAAAGACCATGATTGGTTCAACACCAGGCTCTTGCTATACCATGATAAGCCCCAACTGCAATTAATCCAAGGCACCATGAAATTGATACAACTCTTGACTGCCTATGCAGACTCCTCCCATCACTAGCTCATAAAAGTGGAATTCTTCTGCACAGATTCTCTCTATGTCTTGCCTGTTGCAGCAGTATGGCACTGTCTCTGATCTTGCCCTCTGTCGTGGTGAATTCTGAATTCACAGTCCATGCATCACTGGACTGTTAATTTCATTCCACCATGACACCAAGGCCATCTGAGTCCTCAGGGAGGGTTGAGAGTATAAGAAATCACTCATTGTAAGTAAGTAAGACAGAGGAGACCAGCAAGTCAGGATGACCACAAAGAAGAGAGCAGGTGCATACTGATAACAAAGTGATCAGGTGACAGGGTCAAGAGATAGGATGGGATGACAGATGGGCCAGGGTGGAGGTGCTATTTTCCTTCTTAACTGACCTCTGAGCCAAATGAGTGTACTTGGAGGAAGTGAAGGAACAAGAGAGGCAGAGAAAAGCCATGCTCACACCAGATGGAATCAAATAGCAATTGTGGGATTTCCATCCCATGCTGCCCCCCCCCCCCCTCTCTCTCTCTCTCTCTCTCTCTCTCTCTCACACACACACACACACACACACACACACACACACACACACACATTGTTCCAGCAGTTTTGTGTGCTACATTCTTTAAAAGGAACATGCAAGTACATCCACACATTTAACAAGGTCCTTCAAGAAGAAAAGCAAGGACAAGCACAGAATCAAATAAATAAACAACCAAAGTAATTCTCAGGGTAAACAATTGATTCAGGGAGTAGAAGAATGTCTCCCAAAAGTGATAGTATCTGGAGAGAGAAACAAGGAAATATTGTAGCTATGGGAAGTGATAAAGAGGAAGGTTCAGAATAATTAATTTAATACAAGCCTTTTGAGTATAAGTATGTAGAATAAGGAGGTCTGATAAAAAATAGTATTCATCTGTAAGAATTGTTTACTAAGAATAGAACAAAGAAAAATGAGAGAATGTTGTGCCAGACATCAAAACAAATCATGAGGGAATATTGATTGAAACTCTGAAGTATTATTGTAGGAACAACCAATATGAATCATAAAAAAGTAGGATGTGTACATCTAGATTGTACATCTAGATAGTAAAAGAAAATACTAGAAATTCTTGGGTTTCAATTTCACCTTTCCAAAATCTCTACTTCATATTTGTTACAATAATTATCAAGGGTTTCATAAAGGATCTGTGTCAGCTCATTGCTAGGCCGCATATTTAGTGTGTGTGAGGATCTCGGTTCAATCTATGACAGCAAAAAAAAAAAGTGACATGTGTATATATGAGAATTCACAGGGTTAAGACAGATATTTGCAACTGGCCTGGAGAGTTAGCTCAACTGTTAAGGTGTTTGCCTGCAATGCCTGACGGCCTGGGTTCAATTGTACCTATGTTAAGCTAAATACACAAAGTCATCTGGAGTGCATACAGTGACTGGAGGTCCTGGCATGTCCATCCTCCCTGTCTGCCTCTAGTCTATCTCTCTGCTTGCAAATACATAAATGAATGAATTAATTAATGAATAAAATATTTTAAAATATTTGAAACATATACTGAAAAAAATTCATGAGGTAGTGATGACTGGGAAATTTATAAAATGATTTAATATAGTATTTAATCCTTATTAATAATACAATTAAACATTATGTGTAAATGGAATTGTGACAGTTAACTCCTTCAGGAAATTTCCATAGACCCCCTCCCCTTGAGTAGGATGTGTTTCTAGCTAGAGTTCAAACCTAGGTGCTAAAACTGATCAATCAGGTATGGGCCAACCAGCTGTCTCTCTGGCTTACCTGGTGGAGGTCTTAAAAAGTCACTGAAATAGAGTCCAGCCTCTTCTTCCCACAAGGCGTCCTAGGAGGAGGACTTCTAAATTTCTAGGCCTTAGAAAGGTAAGGCCTTCCCTCACTCTGGCCTAATGGCTGGGGTGAGGGGGGTCTCATGATCTTCCCACATGAGCCTTTATTCTCATGATCAGAGCCCTCTGTTATCTTTCCTTCTTCTGATTGTTTGGCTGAACAGCATAGATTTTGTTCAACCCTCTCGCATGTGTTCTCTCCACAGTGGTGGCTGGAGATCTCTGTAACTTCCCATTCTCTTTTAAATAAATTCTCCCACTATACCTCATCCTCTGGTGGTCTATAATTTTAATTCTTTAACTTTATAAACAAGAATTCTGGTACTCCTTAAGTTCTGAGGTTCATTGTAATTTGCTGGATATTATCTAGGTTCTAATCCCCAGCTCCCCTGCTACAGGATTATTCCTCCTGATTAAGAAAAGTATTGTTAAATAGTGTGAACTGACAGGGGTGCAAGAAGACAGGAACTTCCATAAAGGTCTAGTGATCTCATAATTCCACTTGTACAGATTTATCAAAATTTTTATAAAATTTTTAAATGTTCCTATATGCGTCTATGGGTATAGGAACCTGGACATGGTATATAACAGCAAAACCTTGAAAACAGAGAAATGTCTATTGGGTAATTTTGACAGAGCCATAAAATGAAATATTGTTTATTTAGTTGTTGAAAGGGAGTAAATTTAAATGAGCTATTGTTTACTGGAAAAAATTCAGTAGGATATATATGTATACAACATTTCACAATAGGATGACTTGTCGTAAAATATATAGCTTATTTATTAAAATTATATTTGCATATAAATACACATATTATTCAAAATATCTATAGCATATACATATCCCCACACAGACAGACACAGTTAGAGAGACCTACAAATGGACACAGAAACAGACAGACAGATAGATAGGCAGACACAGACACAGACAGATAGGCAGACATGGACACACAGAGAGACACAAAGAGAGAGTCAGACAGACACAGACAGATAGACACATACAAAAGCACAGACACAGAAAGATATAGGCACAGACTGAGACAGAGACAGACGAGATGAGACAAGACAGATGAGAAAGAGACAGATACAGAGACAGACACAGACAGAGAGAAATACACAGTATGACAGACATAAACAGAAAGATAGACATAGACACAGGCAGATAGACACAGACACAGACAGACTGACACAGACAGACTGAAACAGACAGACAGAAAGAAAGAGACAGATGGACACAGACACAGAAAGACAGCCACCAACACAGATGAACAGAGAGAAACAGACACAGATAGACTGATAGAGAAACAGACGGACACAGACACAGAGAGACAGACACAGACAGGCACACAGACACAGACGGACAGACAGAAACAGACACAGACAGACAGACAAAGACTGACAGATGGACACAGACACTGACACCTACACAGATGGACAGACAAAAATAGACACAGACAGATAGACAGACAAAGACAGACAAACAGACACAGACACAGACAGACACAGACAGAGACACAGACTAATAGACACAAGCACAGAGACAGACTGACACAGACAGACAGACAGAAACAGAGACAGACAGACACCTACCCTGATGGACTGATAGAAACCAACACAGACAGACACAGATAGACAGACACACACAGACAAAGAAAGACACAGACACAGATAGACACAGACAGAAAGATGCAAAGACAGACAGACACAGGCAAATAGACACAGACACAGACAGAAAGACAGAAAGACACAGATAGACATAGACACAGACAGATACAGACAGACAGGAAAACATACAAAGACACAGACAGAAACAGATGGACAGACACACATAGACAGATAGGCACACAGGCAGATGGACAGACACAGACTAATAGACACAGACAGACACAGGCACAGACACAGACACATAACAACACAGACAAAGAGACCTTCAGAGAGACAGACAGACACAGACAGACTGACCTACAGACACACACACACACAGAATGACAGGCAGACAGAGACAGACAGACATACACAGACACATAGGGTCAGGTAGAAACAGACAAAAAAGACAGTCTCAGACAGACAGACAGACACAGAGATATACAGACAGACAGGAACACAGATGGACAGACAGACAGATAGACAGACACAGATAGAAAAACACATACACAGCCGGGCTTGGTGGCACACGCCTTTAATCCCAGCAATCGGGAGGCAGAGGTAGGAGGATCACCATGAGTTCAAGGCCACCCTGAGACTCCATAGTGAATTCCAGGTCAGCCTGGGCTAGAGCGAGACCCTAACTCAAAAAACCAAAAAAAAAAAAAAAAAAACACATACAAAGACTCAGACAGACACAGATGGACAGATAAACACAGACACACACCCAGACAGAGACTTATAGACACAGACAGACACAGGCACAGAGACAGACAGACACAGACAGAGAAAATGAGAGAGATATAAACAGACACAGAAAGATAGACACAGACTGACAGACATACACAGATAGACACAGACAAACACAGACTAAGACAGACAGACTGACAGACATAGACAGACAGATGGACAATGATACAGATGGACAGAAACCTACAGATGGACAGACAGAAAGCAACACAGACAGACACAGACAGATACAGACACCGAGTTCGAGACAGACACAGACAAGGAGACATAGACAGCAGGTACAGACAGACACACAGACAGACACAGGCAGACACACAGAGAGACGCAGACTGAAAGACAGACACAGATAGACATAGACACCAACAGACAGACACTGACACAAGCTGAAAAACGCATACAAAGACACAGACAGACACAGACTGCAGACAGACACAGACAGACAGGCAGACACAGACAAACACAGACAAAGACAGCAGACAGACAGACTGCAACACAGACACAGACACAGCCAGAGTGATGGACACAGAGATACAGACATATAGACAGAGAGACACAGGCAGACAGACAGACACAGATAGACATAGACACAGACAGACACCAACACAGACCAAAAACACATACAAAGAAACAGACAGACACAGATGGACAGACAGGCACAGACAAGCACACACAGACAGACACACACAGACATAGACTCATAAACACAGACAGACACAGACACAGACACAGAGACAAGCACAGACACAGACAGAGAGACTGACTGAGGGACACTGATAGACTGACACAGACTGTCAGACACAGACAGACAATCATAGACAGACAGATGCAGAGAAACACAAAGACAGACAGACAGACTCAGACACAAATAGACACACACAGAGACAGACACAGACAAGGACAGACAAACAGACAGACAGACACAAACATATGGACATAGACACAGACAGACATCTACACAGATGGACAGACAGAAACTGACACAGACTGACAGATACAGACACACAAACACAGACACAGGGAGACAGACACAGACGCAGAGACACAGACAGAAATACAGGCACAGTTTGACATAAACACAGGCAGACACACACAGACAGACAGATGCATACAAACACAGACAAAGACAGAGAGACTGACAGACAAAGACAGACAGAGACAGATGGACACAGAGACAGACAGACATGGACAAGATGAACAGACAGAAAAAGACACAATAAGACAGACAGACACACAGACATGGACAGACAGGTAGACTGACAGAGAGAGAGATACAGACAGATTGACAGAAAGACACAGACAGACTGGCACAGACAGACAGAAAGAAACAGACAGTCAGACCAACAGACACACACAGACAGATGGACACAGACATAGATACCTACACATATGGACAGACAGAAACCCACACAGATATACAGACACAGACACAGACAGACACAAATAGACACAGACAGACCTAGACTCAGACAGACAGAAAAACACATACAAAGACAGATAGACACAGATGGACTGACAGACAGAAACAGACACAAATAGACACAGACAAAGACATACACAGGCAGACCGTCAGAGAGACATAGAAAGTCAGACACAGACAGACAAAGACTAACAGACAGACACAAACAGACAGATAGACACAGAGACAGACAGACACAGACACAGATGGACAGGCAGACAGACACAGACAGATAGACACACACAGAGACATACAGACATTTACAGACACAGAGACACAGTCAGACAGAAAGACACAGAGAGACAGACACTGACACAGTTACAGACACCTGTACAGATGGACAGACAGATACAGACAGAAATAGACAGACAGTCACAGACACAGACAGAATGACAGAGACAGATGGATACAGACACGGGTGGATAGACAGAAACAGACATAGACAGACAGACACAGACAGACACAGATAGAGAGACCAACAGTGAGACACAGAAAGACAGACACAAGCTAACAGATAGACAATGACAGACAGGTAGACAAACGTAGACGACAAAAATAGACAGACTGACAGACATAGATGGACACAGACAGATGGACACAGAAACAGACAGACAGACATGGACACAGATGGACAGACACAGACAGACTCAGACAGACAGACACAGACCGACAGACACAGAAAGATGGACACAGAGGCAGACAGACATATGCAGACACAGAAACAGACAGACAGACACAGATAGACATAGACACGGACAGACAGACAGACAGACAGACACAGACACTGACCGATACAGACACCTACAGTGATGGACAGACAGATACTAACAGACAGACACAGAGAGAGACAGACTGACATAGGCAGAAACAGACAGACAGACAAAGAAAGACAGACGCAGACGCAGACACAGGTGGACAGAAACAGATACAGAGACAGTCAGACAGACACAGATACAGACAAAGACAGAGTGACATAAACAGAAAGATAGACAAGACACAGGAAGAGACAGATAGAGACAGAGAAACGGACAGACAGTGAGACAGAGAGAGACAGAGGAGAGAGAGACAGCAACAGAGACAGGTATAGAGAGAGACAGAAACAGACAGAGACAGACAGACAGGGACAGACAGAAAGATAGATACAGACAGAGAGAAAGACCTACAGAGAGCCCAAGGGACAATGTGATGACTGTTTTTCGAAGTTCCACATATAAAGGCTAGGGCTCCAGAGTGGTGTTACTGAAAGACAGGGGAACTTTTAAGGTATGGGACCTAATGAGAGGGTTACAGAAATCATTGTAGACATTTTGTTGAAGTTGTTTGTAGGAGCCTAGACCTCCTCCTTGCTCCTGTGTCTCTTGGAAATGAGGGGTGTAGATTTGCTCAACTACAAGTTCCCACTGTGAAATGCTGCCTCACCACAGGCCCAAAAGCAACAGTGCCAACTGATCACAGACTGAAATTCCCCAAATTGTGAACCAAAATCAATAACCCTTTCTCCATATAAGTCATTTATTTTGGGTATTTTGGTATAGTGACAGAAAGCTGATTAACTCAATGAGTAGATAAATATGTTAATTTGCTTGCCCCTAATAATCATCTCACCAAGTACCTCTATGTCAAAATACCATGATATAAACATTAAAAGCATACAATAAAAATAAAAAGCAATGTATAAAATGATGCTTGAGACATAAAAGAAACAATTGAGCATTGGGTAAGTTTGCCTCTACAAATGAACAAAAAATCACTTTCTTCTTTGTGCCAAAAGCTGTACTAAACCTATAAACAAAACATTCACTCACTTTTATTTTTAGCTCATATTCCTTGAGCTCTTGTGTTACCACTGTATAATAATGGATGCATTCAACCAATCATTACTGAACACCCATTTTGTAATAGGCATTGGAAATTCAAAAGCACATTTTCTTTCCTAGAGGACCCAAACTGAAGAGGATGACAGTCATGCAAACCAGTAGATAATTGCGTGGTGATGTTTTTAAGTTCTAGACAATTACAAAAACACAGAGAAGAGCTCTAAATCCCAAATCCTGTACGATTCCTGTTATATTTATAAGTGATTTTATAACAATTATTTGAAAAATTAAATAACAGAATCTGAACAAGTTGATTCTTCTTTCTGGTATTAATGTATTAGAAAATGTAATCAAATATCCCTCCCACAGTATTTGGGGGAGGATTAAATAAACTTTACTATGAGTTATGAAAAAATTGGTCAGATTCCAAGGGAAATTAGTACCAGAAATTCTTCCAGTATATTTTATTTGATAAAATTTTTCTTAGAACCTGGACTACCCAGATGTGCTAGCACACATCTGTAATCCCAGCACTTGGAAAGCTGAGGCAGGTGGACTGCAAATTTTGAGACCAATCTGGGCCCAAAAGTAGGACCCTGTCTCACAAAAAAGAAGCAGTACTAATGTTTTAGGTGTAGAATTCTAATAAAAATAATTATATGTAAATATATCTTTTAAATTTTTATTTATTTGCAACCAGAGAAAGACTGAGGCAGGAGAGAGAGAGAGAGAGAGAGAGAGAGAGAGAGAGAGAGAGAGAGAGAGAGAGAGAGAGAGAGAACATGAACACTCTAGAGTCTCTAGCCACTGCAGATGCGTTCCAGACACATGTGCCACTTTGAGCATCTGGCTTAGGTAGGTACTGGGGAATTGAACTTGGGTTTTCAGGTATTACAAGCCAGTGCCTTTAACAACTGAGTCATTTCTCCAGCCCCCAAATATAAGACACCAAGTTACTCGGACCATCTGCTGGAAGATTATCAAGAAAGCACTCACCCCTTTTCCTCCAGAAGGGCTCTTTATAATAAACCATGCACTTGATAACTGAACCCAAAGGGACACGAGTGATCAGCTGGTTTCGTATTGCTGGCAGAGGAGGGCTGTAGTGAATCTTCATACCCAAAATGGGAGGAATAGCACTAATCACATATTTAGCCTGAAAGAAAAGAAGCATGCTGGGCTGGAGAGATCACACAATAGTTAAGGCTCTTGCCTGCAATGCCTAATGACTGGAGTTCGATTCCCCAGTACCCAAATAAAGCCAGATGCACAAGGAGGCACATGCATCTGGAGTTCCTTTGCAGTGGCTGGAGGCCATGGTGTGCCCATTCTCTCTGTTTGTCTTTCTTCTGTCTCTGTCTGCTTGCAAATAAATAAGTAAATAAATAAATAAATAATATTTTTAAAAAGTATCATGCTTAAACATCATTGGTCTGCTATTTTGGTTTTTCCTAATAATCCTTTTAATCACATTCTATTCTTGTTCCCTTTCAGTCCCTAAAGAGAGTCATCAGAAAGCCAGTTAAAATCTAAAATAGCCCTTACTGTTTTCTAGTTTGCAACTTCCAATGACTTCTCATCATGTTTATAGACAAAGCCAAGATCCCCACAGTCACATTCAATGTCCTATATGATAAAGAACCCTGTGTTAAGGTTTGAATCTGAAATGTCCCCCACAGGCTCATGTTTTGAATGCTGCTTCCCAGCTCGTGGCATTATTTGGGTTTACTGTGGATTGTTTAGAGGTTGGGGCATGGTAGTGAAGTAGCTCATCTAGAAGCAGGATTTTTTTTGAAAGTTATAGCTTTACCCTTGCCTTGCACTCTGCTTCAATGTCATCTGTGATGTGAACACCCTCTACCACATGCCCCAACTGCTATGACTCCCTCATTTTGATGGACTGAACCCCTATGAAACTGTGAGCCAAAAAAATCTTTCCCTTCATTAGGTTGTTTCTGTCAGATATGGTGGTGACATACTAATATGCTCTTTTACTTCTGATCCTACTTTTTCTTACTCTTCCCTGCTAGCCCAACTTATTATTCATTGGTCACTCTATCCATGCTCCCACCTCTGGGCCCTGGCACTGGCTATTCTATCCATGAGGAATGCTCACTCATCTTCTATATTTCTGCATTCATCCATCATCTTCTCATTAAGAACTTGCTGATTTTCTCATTTCAACTTGCATGGTCACCTTCTGGGACACCCTCTTCATTCCAGACTTGATTTCTTCCATACTTCTGATTTTGACTACATATGTGTTCTCCTTTCTAAAGTGTGAGCCACATGAAGTCATATAATTGCATCTGCTTTATTCAACACTGTGTTCCCAACACCTAGAATGATGACCAGCACATAGGATGTGCTTTGTATTTATCAAATAAATACTTTTCATTGGCTTTTATTTATGTATGAGCCTCGTATATAGGGTGGATAAAATATGGTTTTTTGTAGAAATCCCTACATGCACATATTCTGGTTTTCTTTTCCTTTCTTTCAGCTAGAGATAGGTTTGGCAAATGGGCTCTCTATGATGTCTGGAATATTTTTGATTTTATGCAAACTTTGGTTATCCATAGTACTCTTGATTCTTCCCTCATTTGTGGGTCTTGATTACCTCATATATTTCATGATTTAGGGTCTCCACAAGGACATTTTCTCCTGTCTGGTCAATGTGGATCACAGGCCTCTCAAGTTTCACTCGGTCCCCAAGGAGGTCCATTATCCGCTCACTCACCTGGCCAGATCCACCCACAAATTTTCTCTCCTGAAATATAAAAAAAGGACTCATGAGGTGGATGGGAAATACAAAAATGGGTATAAATCACGAAGTGGCTTATTTTTCTGGCTATTTTTGTTCTGAGATATATAATATTTCACTTTATGGGGGGGAATCATGACTTTTTTTTAACTAGGGGCTGATTTTTTTTTTATGTTGCTGTTTTTGAGGTAGAGTCTCACTGTATCCCAGACTGACCTAGCATTCACACTGTAGTCCCAGGTTGGCCTCAAACTCATGGAAATTCTCCTACCTCTGCCTCCCAAGTGCTAGGATTAAAGGCGTATGCCCCCATGTCTGATATAGGGGTTGATTTTTCACAAAACCATAGGCTCACTTACTCACTTAAGGTTACACTTATGTGGACTTCCAGGCTCCAATGTCAGCTGAACATCCTTAGAATGATCCCCACCTCCCACCTGTCTGATAAACACCTTTGCCATAGGCTCCATCTGCATCCTTTAGCTGGTTTTCTGGACCAGATCAAACTCTACCTACAACTTACCCACCATTTGTCTGAGCACACCTAAACCTTGTCTTAGTGATGAAGGCTCAGAACTCCCCCACCCTCTTCCTCTACACTCATCTCTACTCTCAGCCTTGCCTCCTTTCATCTAGGGCCAGGTGTGTGCTGCTTCTGTGCACTCCATTGGATGAGGAAAGGAATAAAGGAATTCTGCATATGCTGTGTGGATTTTATATGCTTTGTTTTTCTTTTATGTTGGTGTTGGGCATGGAACCCAGGACCTAGTTTATACAAGGCAATTACTCTACCATTGAGCTACAATAGCCCAAACCATTTCTTATGCCTTAACTTGTAAATGTATTTTTAACTTTGTTTTTGGGACATTCCGAGAAGTACTCAAGATATGTTCAGCAGATAGCATCTTACAAACTTACCAAACAATATCAAAAGGTATATCCACATGAAAAAATAGCAAAAGTCCATAAAAATAGATAAGTAGACAAGCTTAGTATTAAAATTACACTGGCAGCTAGGTTCACAAACTGGGTACCTTATAACAGATGGTCTTTTCTGAAACCAACTTTGAGTTGCCACTGTAAAAGCTTGAAAAGCGACAAGCCTGCCTCAAGCCTTGGCATTTCCTGATTGAAGGACAGTGCTAATCTTTCAAACCTGTAGTGGGGATTTCTCTTGGAACAGTGGGGAAATGGATAGGTACCTGTCCTCCATTGGTGGTTGAAATGATTCTGGTTGTGCCCCCACACTGCTTCACATACCACAGGAACCAGAGAGCAGAGACCTCATGGGTCTCTGCAGTGACACACAGATTCACAAAGAGAGTCGCAAGCTCCTTTGCAGATCTGCTCAAGAAGAAACAAGAACAAAATTGACAAATTTGGGGCAGCATTTTATTAATCCTTGAGAGATTATTCAAATGTTTTCTTGGCTATGTTTTGCAAATTGTAGGAAAGTGTTACTAGAATTTAATATCATTATATACGTGCAACATAGATTTGGGGAATATGGGATTTATTCCCCCTTAAACAAAAAATCTTATTCACAATTGACTTCTGTTCTGTATCCTGTGTTGTCAGTTGTCCTAATACACTTGCTGTTTTTCCATTGATTCTAATCTCAGTAAAAGGCATAACCATTTACTAAGTGACAAAAGCCAACACTCTAGGAAGCAATTTTAATTTCTCTCCATCACTTCTCCCAGGTCCAGTCATCTCTCACCACATCTTTCTATGTCTATCATCACTAATTTACAAACATCTCTTGCCACGAGTACTGAAATTTTTTACTCCAGGTTGGCCTCTCAGTCTCTGCTCCTCCTCATCCACTATCTACTGAACATGCCTGAAACCAGATGCTCTTTACCTCCTTCACTATCACAATACTTCTCAAATCTGAATAAGTCATGAATTCCCTTGCCTAAAACTCTACAGTGGCCTCTCATCAAACTGGGATCTTTTATCATGGCCTCCAAAGTCCTAAGTAATGTTAACACTTGCCTGCCTATTGTTTCTCATCCTGTACGGCTCCCACTTACTCTGTTTCTTCAGGAAAACATAGTCTTAATCTCTATGAAGATGAGCACTAGCTTCTTTATTCCCACCATTATGGCACTTTGTCATTGTTCATTTGAATAACATCTATACCATTCTCTTCAATGTCTAAAATTATCTTTATTATTGCTTTATTCTATTTTTTCTTTTTTTAATTTATTTTTTTACTAAGAAGAAATTTTCTATGTACAATTCATGTGTTGGTACCACCATATCACTTCTCCTGACCATGATCCACCAAGGGCCCTCCTCAGTGCGGTGCTGGAGGGAGGGCTATGAGTTGTGCTAGCAGCAAGCTGTTAGTGGGAGGGGCAATGCCTCAGGAACTTTATTATATTTTTGCTTTCTCCCCATCTAGTATATCAACCTATGAGTACAGAAACCTTATCTTTATTGGTCATAAGCGTGTTCCCTCTAACAAAATAATTCCTGACATATATAAGTACTCAAAACTTGTTGAATGATTAAATGAATAAGAATAAATATCAGTTAAACATTTTGAACATACTCATCATATGATATGCTAGGCATTATACCAAACACAAGATTAGCCATAATTATCTCTTTCAGATTTTCACTGCCTAATGGAAGTCATCATCAAAGGATGGATAAGGAGGGAGTGATGGATAATGCATAGAGAAGTGAAATTTAGTTTTATGTTTTCACAGGTAAATAGATATGGACTGTAGCCTCCCAAGAAGTATACCAGAAAATGAATAATATGATGCAATTCCAAGGAAACAGTTACATTCTAAAACTCACCACATTAATGTGAACTCTGGGATGTCTTTAGTAATTACCAGTCTCCTTTTGGATTTTTGTTGTAAGCTTTTCATGTTGTGAATTTAATTACATCTAAGGCAGAATTTTCTGCCTGATAATGCTGGCAGTAGGTGGAATAAGTGGTAACACCTTTCATCTATTGAACTCCTCCAACTTTTCGTGATTTTTAAATCTATTATCTTGTTTAATTGTCATATTAATCTTATAAAATAACCATAATCTACCCCCAGCTCACAAATCAGAAAATTGAGTATCAGATGGTTTAGGAATATGTTGCTCAGTAAATTGTACACCTTCAAACCAGGTCACATCTCACTCAAACTCTTGTGTTAACACTTCAAAATGCTTTATTTAGTCTGCTAGTAACCTTAAAAGTGCAAATATTCAGCAAGAGGCAGCTCTGTGCTCTAATACAACTTGACCCTGGCAGTTTGAGGAATCATGTCCAACACACATACCAGACTGGTTTTTCTTGTTTTGTTTGCTATTACCCTACTTTGGCCTTGAACTCTGTAGCAAAGACTAGCCTCCAATCCATCATCTTCCTCCACCAACCTCCCATGAGCTGAGATTATAAATTAACCAATGATTGACAATATATACACCACAAAAACCTGACAGTGTCCATGATTACAGCTGCAAATGATGTCATAATTGAAGTGACTTAGAGTTAGTTTTGCAGAATTCCTCATGATAACTGAAGAGTTGCAAATGGTAGAGGCAACCAGTGGTATTTATTTAAACAAATGCTAGACATTGACTTAAAATATTAGGGGCTAGAGAGATTGTGGCTCAGCAGTTAATGGTTCTTCTTTGCAAAGTCTGAAGGCCCGGGTTCAATTCCCCAATACCCACATAAAGCCAGATGCACAAAGTGGCCCATGTGTCTGGAGTTTGTTTACAGAGGCAGGAGGCCCTGATACACCCATACTTGGTCTCTCTCTCTCTCTCTCTCTCTCTCTCTCTGTGTGTGTGTGTGTGTGTGTGTGTCCTTCTCTGTCTCTCCTCTCTCTGTCTCAAAAAATAAATATCACCTTTTTTGTAGTATCAAAAAATAAATAAATCGGGCTGGAGAGATGGCTCAGCGGTTAAGGCACTTGCCTCCAGTGCCTAAGGCCCCAGGTTCAATTCCCCAGGACCCACATATGCCCTGGTGTTCTCTCTCTTTCTCTTTCTCTCTCTCTCTATCTCTCTGCTTGAAAATGAATAAATAAAATATTAAAAAAAATAAATAAATAAATGAAATTTAAAATATTACTTCAAAGTGAAACTGTCCTCTATTTCCTTAATTCCTATTTCATAACATCTTATTTCTTTTGTTCCTTATTTTATAGGTAAATTCAGACACATGAGAAAAAAGGAATAAGAAAACAACTATAATTTACCATGGACCCAGCAGGACAGTAAATGTTAAACATAAAAATATTCTGAGTTCCTTATTGTTATCACTGCCAATTTGATGGGAAAGAAATCTCTAGTTTGAAGTGAAGAAAGATCTAAAAGTATAGCACACAAAGTGATCCACAAGGCTACGTTCCAAGCCTCCATTGAATGCTTCGATCTCTGGATAGTATCAAACTCTATACATATTGCTTTTTCCTTCACAAACTTATCATAAAATTTAATTTACATTGCTGGGGGTGTAGCTCAGTGGAATAGCACTTGCCCAGAAAGCCCTGGGTTTAGTCTCCAACAACACAAAGAAAACTTTCACTTATAAATTAGGCACAATAAGAGATTAACAACAGTAACTAATAATAAAATTTAATAATTACAATGATGTAGAAAAAATAAAACTTAGATGAAAGTAGTCTCTCTTTTAAGAGGTGGAAAAATATTTTAGACAGAATTTAACCATGAATAATTGAAAATACAAAAAGGCAAACTGTGCATAGGAGAAGCAACTGTATTTCTCTCTGGCATGCCAATCCATTCTTAATCCTTTATTAGATTGACTCTGGGAGTTCAGTAAGAAATGACCAGAACAGTGTTTGAGAGATGGAAGGTCAAGAAAGTTGGTGTAAAAATATTCCTTGGTTTTGCTTTGTTGACTTCTAAAAAGATAAATGTTATAATATTTTTCTGCATGAAAAATATATACACATTAGATAAACTTTGGAACATTCGTGAGATTAAAAATATGAGAGAATGGGTAGTTTCCATATTTCTTTCCCCCAAAGAAAATGACTAATCTCATTTTGATGCATGTTTAAGACATAGGTTTTGTAAAATATGATCACATAGCTTTGAAGTGCACTTTATAAATTACAACAACTGAAAGAATGATCAACATAAATCTTTCAATGTATGTTTTTGCTTTATTTTGAATTGAACATTCTAGGGCTTGTTTCCTTTAAAACCAGCAAATGATCTGTGTATTTTGCTTAGAAAAAAATAGAGAATTTGTGCTCATTTACTCATAATATTTTAACACTGCAGCACTTTATTTTGCCAGTCAGGAGAAAAGGTATTCTCTGAGTGGAGCTAAGGCCAAAGTCTGTGGTAGACTCAGATCTCAATGATCCCAAAAGGATGGAATTGGTCCTATCATGAGGGTGCCTAAATTCTCTCTGGGGTGAAAAGATTAAGCTGAATTTATTAAAACCTTTCCATGATAGAAGTTTCAGAACAAATGTAGATAATCCTGTACGTACTAAACTTTGAAAATCCATAGAATTTAAAATTAAGCACTATAATTTTGTTGCAGTCAGAATATATTATAAGCCATATTCTCACATGAAGTGTCAAATATTTAAAGAATATAATTAACAATAGATATCAATTTTGTCATATATTATGATTTCAGAATCTGTTGCTTTTAAAGACTAAAGGTATTTGAAAAAGACATAGAGTATTATGTAATAGTAATCATGAAAATGTGGAGGTAACCAAAATGTTCAATATAATGATAATAGAATTAATATCCTTGCTTTTGCAGTGCATTAGATGTGAGGTCATATATCTCACTCTATTATATACTCCATGACAGCTTGATTTTTTACATGTTTAATATTATTATTTCTATAACCATTAAGTATTCACGTACAACATGATTTTATACCACCATAGGTTATTCCATCTTTTGAAGGTCCCATAACAAACTTAGCCGATCTTCTGTTATTAGACCTTTAGGTTTTCCCTGTTAAAAATAAATCTTTCAAATGGCTTTTCTAAACTTTCTACCTCTCCCAGTATCCCCCTCTCTCTCCTTTCCACCCTCCTTTAAGCTAAATTCCAATAAGCTGATATTTCTATTATAAGAATTATGTCCATTTCATGTATTTTGACTATTCCTTTCTGATGGATTCAGGTATTCCTATGACTGTTTCCTTTGAGTTATTAGTGTTCCAGCTTCCTTCCCCAGTAACAACCAGAGCACAAAAACCTCAATTCTAGATCCAGATTTCCAATAAATGTTGGTTAACACGAGAGGAGAGCCTTTTTGAATTTTCTTCCATTTCTATTTTTTGTTGAGCACAGACTCACTAAGGGCTTGCATTAGAAACTCCCCAATCCTTTCCCCTTTCTGCTGGCACTGCTCAACTTATATTCAGTTTTCAGACTTGACTCATAAATAGCAACTTTCAATTCTATGGCTATAAGACTTTTCCTAAAGTTCAACTCACATGCCTCCCCTACAATTATGAATTTTCCTAGAAGTCTCTCTTCACATCCTTGTAGAGTTGCACTACATGACAAAAAGTGGTTCAAATGCATAGGCTATTTCCACTTGACCATCAGTAAGGATTATAAAAGTATCCCTCCATCAACAATGTGATACATGAGACTTTTAAACTACTAGTCTTGAAGCTGTTCAGGTCTATTCAGAGGATTTTATGGGGCGATATCACCTTAGTGATATAAATCTAATTTCTCTTGGCCAGTGATGTAATTTTAGATATAAATCAGCTACTTGTCCCATGCTTATTGAATGGTATTTTTAAGTAAACCTGAGACATGTTCACAATAAATGCATTTTCCTAGTGGTAAGTCTTACTCAGTCCAGCAGATCTTGTTCAGCAGCTCCTTCATCGTCATGTGGTCCCACTCCTCTGCTAGGGGTGCTTTCCATGGAGCATCACTGGGAATCTACATTCAGAGGAAGAGGCAAAGAAAAAAGACAATTTTTCACTTTAAGTAACTAGTGAACCAATACTAAAACGTCTATCTTAAAGTAGAAAGATGGAAGATTCCTAAATTCCTCCAACAGTTTCTTACATGGCATAAATCATGTCTGTGTAGTTTTCCTGTAATAGATCTGTAGCACTCAGTTGATATTTAATCTCCAATAAATTTCACAGATAATTAACAGAAGTATATTATAATTGGTTTATTTCTTATTTTTATCTTTGTGTGCATGTTTATGATGTGTGTGCATATTCTCATGTTCCTGTGTGTGAGTGAGGGGTGAACATACCATAGAATGTATGTGGAGGTAAGATGATAAGCTCAGGTGTTAGGCCTCTCCTTCCATCTTGTTTGAGGTAGGGTCCCTTGTTGGCAGCTGTGCTCACCTGGCTACATGGCCATCAAACTTCCAGGGATTTTTCCTTCTCATTGTAAGAGCACTGGGATTACAGATGCTCATGTCACCATATAATCAGGCTTTATGTGGGTCCTGGGGATATGAACTCAGGTACTCACAAAATTGGCAGGCCAAGCACTTTCCCCATTAAGCCATCTTCCCAGGCCTTAATTTAGCTATTTCTAAATATGAATGACAATGGTATCCTCAGTCCATGAGGGATATATTCCAAGACTCTAAGTATATTCCTGAAGGTACCAAAAGTACCAAATCATCCACACACACACACACACACACACACACACACACACACACACACACACACACACACACACA
>PVHP010011034.1:0-46149 GCA_004024765.1 Zapus hudsonius
TTCCTAAGCCAGAGAGTGCAGAGCTACTAGGAAACTAATATTATCTTGTCTGGCTCCATGACTTCCAAAATTAATGACTTTTAAAGTCAACTAACAGCAAGTGAAATCAGGGGGTTTAGTTAGGCTTTTCCTCTATAAAAAAGATGCTATCAAATTAGTAAGAAAAAGACCAATAAAAGAATGATGGGAAAAAGGTATGATGTAGAATCCATTCAAGAGAAAAGATCTCAACCCTTCTGTTGTGGTCAGCTTTCTAGTTGCTGCGCAGAAAGAACCCAAACAAAGTGGCTTGTGGAGGAATGGGCTTATTTGGCTTATGGACTCCAGGGGAGACTCCATTCTGGCATGGAAAACGATGGCATGAGCAGAGGGCTGGACATCACCTCTGCCACAGCACTGCAAACAGCGGCAGGAAGGTGTGCCAAACTCTGGTAAGGGGAAGCTGGCTTAAGCCCCATAAGCCCACCCTCAACAACACAGCTTCATCGAGGTTGTGAAACCCAAACTGCCATCAGCTGAGGATCGATCTATCAGAACACATTCATTTGTTTGTGAGGGACACCTGGATCAAACCATGACACCCTCTGATTAAATCAACGAGGTGCTCTTACACCCACACTGCTAGCTGGCTATTTAAGAAGTTTGCTAACATCAGCATAGCTCATGGTGTGAGGAAACGAAATGGGAAAGTAGCTGCCAGGTCCTACAGAACTCAAAATGTATGTCCTTTATGGCTCAGACTGTTCTAGAAGATGGATTCTGTATATATCAGAGAATAGACAAGGACTCTCCAAGCATAGGGGTAAGAGGAAAGCTGTTACTTATGCTTAAATTTCTTGTGTTGTGGAGATGAGCTATAAGAATGAACGATGGGAAAGATTGGAAAAATCTGTAGGACTATTTTTTATGGACCTTACAGATAACTTTTCTGAGATTATTGTTGTGAGATGCTAAATTCCTCACTTGTACCTTGTCCTACATTTAATCTTGCAACTGTGTAATCCACTTGCTTGAGGCAATGTGACTAGGTTTCCTCTGCCCTGGTGGACTTTGGCCTGAGAGCACAGATGACCAATATTGACAAGCAACGTCTAGAGATGCTGCTGACTGACCTGAAGCTATGCTCATTGCTGTTTCCTCAGTGGCCTGGCTGGACTCTCAGCTCAGAGCCAGCACACTGGCCACAGCATTGAAGACAACGAGGTCAGTAACTAAGGGCCACAGATCTGCTGAAGACGACAGGCGGGCTTACTGTGATTGTATTAAGGAGCAGAGTGTGCGTGTGTGTTCTGGATCAGCGGTGTCCAGCAGGTCATACCCCTAAATCCCTTCCTTTAACAAATGCTTAAAGATGATCCAAAGTCAAAAGTTCTTTAGCCATTGTTCATGCAATGTGCTTTACTGTTTTGTGACTGTTCAATCAGAATGCCTGTGAATACCTGTGTGCCGCTAACTCCAGCCTCAGTAAGATCAGAACAGCCGCGAAAGCAGACACAGGTGGATTACCCTTGGCTTAAACTTTAAGATTAGCTTCTTTTTCCTCAGGCTGCTGCTAGAGCTAGCTAGCCCACCCTTGGGTAAGACCCCAAGGATTAGCTCTCTTATAATTTCAGGGTTGTGCCTCCCTCCCACATAGGGCATTATGTCTGTTTTTTGTAGAGGGTGCAGCAGGCTACTACCTTTTCTGGATAGAAATTCTGGTTTTCCAGCTGACAGACACTTTCCGGGGCAATCACATAAGCCTGTAGAACACAGCACTTACTGCCCTTAAAGAACTGTTAGCTGCCACTGGAGTGGCTTTTTGTTTCATCTAAATCCCACCAGAGAAATGTACAGAGTCAGCTAAAATTTCCTGTGTCGTCCTCAGCACATCCCTTTGGGTGATCTAACAGAAGCATTTGCTCATTCTAATACTAAAGTCTCTGCCTAGAAATACTGTTGCTAGTTATGAATGTGCAACATTTAGACAAACATCAGCTCAATTGAGCATGCCTCTACACACGACTGGTGAGTTCTCCCTGCGTGTATATATGTACGAGTCAGTTTCCCCAATAAAAGCTGCTTGCTTTTCTTGCTAAGGGAGATATTGCTTTGGGAAGGATCGTGAGTCTGCTCCTTAATTGCTGCACATCATAAACCTCTCTTCATGCTGTCTGTTGGCTGTGCTTATGGGCTTTCCACTTATCAAGGGGCAAAAAAAAAAAAAAATGATCCAGTAGAGCTTGATGGACCACTGCAGGAAATCGCCCTTGGTTCATCTGGGCAGCTCATATGCAATGTATGGCCAACACGGGCTTCAAGTCTAGCCCTTAATTCAGATAGCTCCGAAGGGCCATCGAGCACTAGGGCTCCTGCGGGATTAGCAAAGCCTTCCAAAGTATCTGCAGTGCAGACCACTTTCTCTCAGACCCATCCTAATCTCTCCAGAAAGGTCGGTGCATGCAAATCTCAGGGCACCTGAGTGTGGTCTCTGAGAAATTGACCTTAAGCAGTCTGACAGTGACCGCACAATGAACAAATGTTCACGTAAATGATTTGCAAATACTTGACTGCACATATATTTTGCTTCATTCTCGGGAACTTTTTTTGTTAGGATTGCTCTGGGGAAGTTTAGAGATCAGTGATTGCTTGTAGTAGTTAGATGTGACTTTAAATATATGACCTCACAGACTCAGGTGTTTCATTAAAATTGAGTTTGCAATGTGAGCCCCTAACAGGCAGATTCCTGCGAGGAGGGGGGAAGGCATGTCAGTGTGGGCAGACATACTGGGAGTGTTCAGAGCAGTTTGAGATCTGGCTATTCTTGCTTCCTGGCTATTGGTGGTGTGTCTCTGCTTGGATCTATGGAAGGGAGCCTGCTTCTTCCACCATTGATGGTGTTCCCCTGGACTCTGTAACCCTGACATAACCCCCTTCCTCCCATAACCTGGGTCTGGTTGGATGTTTGTCCTAGCAACGTGAAAATGACCACAACGCTGCTACAAATTGAATTGTGCCCCCCCAAAAAAAATTTATACATGATTTCCTAACCCCCCCCCCCAGAATATGACTTAGTTTGGAATCAGTCATTGCAGATGTAATTTGTTATGATGATGTTGCGGTCAGCTTTCTATTTGCTGTGCAGAAAGAACCCAAGCAAAAGCGGCTTATGGAGGAATGGGTTTATTTGGCTTACGGACTCGAGGGGAGACTCCATCCTGGCAGGGGAAATGATGGCATGAGCAGAGGGCTGGACATCACCTCTGCCACAGCACTGCGGCAGGAAGGTGTGCCAAATACTGGCAAGGGGGAACTGACTTATAACCCAATAAGCCCACCCCCCAACAACACAGCTCTAGCGAGGTTCTAATTCCTGAATTGCCATCAGCTGAGGATCGATCTATCAGAACACATTCATTTGTTTGTGGGGGACACTGGGATCAAACCATGGCAGATGACATCACACTAGAGTAAGATGTACCTCTATCCAGTATGACTGGAGTCCTCATAACAAAGAGGGTAATCTAGACACACATGCAAACACACATGCATGATTTGGGGGGATTAAATATTACGAAGATACAGGAGAACCCAGGCTTATAGACCCCAACTTCTGGATTCTTATCCGAGTTATTAAAAACTTTAAAACATGGATTCCAAGAAGGATAAATTATAAATCATGAGGTTTATTTTAGGGAGAGTTGGGATCTAGGAGGAAGGCTACCTGAAAGGCCTGTGACAGAAGGGAAGTTTCCCCTTTGCCCAGCTGGAGAGGAGGAGGGAAGATGGAGAAAATCTCCTTCACAGAGAACCCTCCTGGTGGCAGGGGCAGGAGGAAGGGGAGCCTCTGGAGAAGGTGCGTGCACACATGCGTTCTCTCTCTCTCTCTCTCTCTCTCTCTCTCTCTCTCTCTCTCTCTCTCACACACACACACACACACACACACACACACACACACACACACACAGAGTTTAGGACTTTGTGTCCAAAAGTCAAGTACTGAAAGTTAGGAGAAAGCCTGAGACTCTTTGCTTAACATGGGCAGAAGGATTATAGCCCTGCTGACACTTGGCCTTGAACTTCTGGCTTCCAGAATGATAGGGATAAAATATTTCTGTTGTTTAAGCCACCTAGTATGCAGTACTTTGTTACAGAAGGCCTAGCAAGTGAATATGATGCCTGAGCGAGAGTCAAAAATTCTCCCAGGCTTTCTGCTAGATACTTGGAAGACAGCTGTCATAGAGTTTCTGCTCTCAGAGGTTTGTTAAACTAGGCCACTGCTCATTGGACTAACTATCCGTCTGTCTCTACAGTCTGGTAAGTGAGGTTACAGTGAAGAATGATGTTGTGTTCCCCCATCACCACCCCTAGAAGGCTCCTGGATGGAAGACTTGGGCTCTAATCCTTGAGGGGTGATTAGCTGTTGAGGGGTCTGATTCATCACTCAACTTCTGATGGATCCCAACCAACACATCCTAACTTGAAAATATCCAAGTTGAAAAATTCATGGAATACCCTTGACCTGCAGATAATCACAGTTTAGATTATCCTGTTCTCTCAAGAAAGGTCCCTGCATGCAAATCTGTAGAGGGACATTGTTTTCCTTCTTGGTGGCTGATTAGGAACTATGGCTCTGAGAGAAAGGAGAGAGGAAGAGAGAGAGAGAGAGAGAGAGAGAGAGAGAGAGAGAGGTCATATATCACATATGATCAGATCATATATCAGAGTTTCTATTGATTGGGAACTGAAGAGATAGCTCAGTGGTTAAAGGTGCTTCCTTGCGAAGCCTTCGGGTTCAATTCCACAGTACCCATGTAAAACCAGATGCACAAAGTGACATATGTGCCTGGATTTTGTATGCAGTGGCAGGAGAACCTGTTATGCCAATTCTTCTCTCTTTCATAAGTAAATAAAAATAATTTTTTAAAAGTCTCTACTGAATTCCTAAGACTTTTGAACTGTTGTAAATTCAAAAACAAAATTATAAATTGGATTATATATAATGTATACCTATATACTATGCATGGTATATATAAATATCTGTATATTGAGGACATAGATCTCTATGTCGCCTAATAGCACTTACCCTTGGGGGAGGGGGAGAGCAGTTCTTGGAAGCCAGAGAGATTGCTCAGTGGTTAAAGGCGCTTGTTTGCAAGCCTGCTCCAGTACGATCCTCCTCACTGCTCAGAAAACGCCAGACACAAAGTGTCTGTAATCCAAACCTTCCTGTAGCAATTGGAGATTAAGCCAGAAGAATCTAGAAGCTCTTGAACAGCAGCTGCAAAGCCAGGAAGAAGGCCAAAGGAAAGGAGAAACCCCTTGAGGTTGTTACCTAGCCTTTACTTATACACCAGGGCACGCACACACCCATGCACATGCATCACACACACACACACACACACACACACACACACACGCACGCACGCACACGTCTAAAGAAACCCAATCCCAGTCACTTTAGAGCTATCTGAACTGTGTGGCAGCTTTCAGGTGACCCAGGCAGGTAGGGAACCCATGGCCAAAGAATTGCTATTATCAACATCAGCGTTGACATGGATTCCACGGGCCTCTGTTTGAGAAAGCATCCAAAATGCAGTAGGACCTCTGCTTTGATGCTCTAAGCACAGTGTTTCTAGAAGAAGAGAGAAAGAAGGCTTTTCCATCCGTACTCTCATTTATCTCGCCCTTAAAATGGAAGAAAGTTGGTAAACAAGAAAGCCAGCCACTATGGGAGGATGAAGCAAATTAGAATATTGATGTCAGGGGATAATTATAGATGCGCAGCCCAGCTGGAGTCTCTGGGAACCGTGCAGCTCGGTGTGGGAACAGAGGAGAGGAGGAATGAAGGAGGGGGCCCAAGGGAGAAGGCTGAAGGGAGACAGGAATGGCCGAGCAAAGGGAGCAAGGATGGCTCTTCTAGAACGGGCCATCCTCACCCATCTATCTCATTGAACCCACCCACACTCAGTAGTCTTTGAAACGAGGACAGTACACGAAGCATGCCCTTGAGGCTGGAGGCTGCCGGGATGCACCTGCAGGTCTGGGGCTCCCAAATAGCATCACAGTGTCTTTCCTTCCCTCATGGCTTTCCAGGACTTAGCATGAGTGCCACCTGTGGGCAGGAGGACTCGGGGCCAGATGATTAGCTCCACGCAGGTGCCTGCACTGTGTTGGGGACCTTACCCATCAGGTTTCTTCAGGGTCATTAGTTGTAGCTGGCTTCCTGTTGTCCAGAGGTTTTTCACTTAGTATCAAGAGCTATGCTAACCTCCACAGGGATTTTGTGTGAATTTGAACAAGGCCCTATTTAGAAGGGTCAATTAGGCAACCTTTCCTTGGGATCAGAGGCCTAAATCCCTGGCAGGTCTCAGGGTTGGAATAGTGCTAACTGGGGCTCATATATTCACATGCCAAGTGCATAGCCATAGGACTGGTCTGAAGGAGAGACAGCAAATGGAGACACCTAGAAGCCTAGTAGCCAGGGGAGGGGTCCTTCGTGTGGACAGGCTGCTCTGATTTTCTTGCAATGTAAACCACACCAGGGAGCGACTCTCTTCTTTTAATACAGGTATTGAATTATTCAAAAGCACTTTGATTCGGAAGCTGGTCTTCCCCACTCCTATTAATCAAATGACCAAAGCATAAATTGGCTTTCAAAAGGTAGTTAGAAATGAATTTTATCCTTTAAAAAAGGGAGGGGAAAAAAAAAAGATAAAGTGCTAACCACAAATCTTCACAATGGGATTCCCAGGAAAGTTAGATCGTAATAAAAATAGTTAAACCTTTGTATTGATAATATGCCTGTCCACAGAGACTCACAGCTTCTTTCTGTATTTTTTTAATGGACTCGGGCCTTTCAACCTGCCCGTGAGACACAGTGGGCAGGTATTGTGATTCTCACCCTATTATCACAAGAACAGACTAGCACATAAGAATGTAATGCCTACAGAAATTCACAGGACACATTAGCCTCAGACACAGGTCCATTCCCACAAAAACGGAGTTGCTCGAAATAACAGAGCTGGCGTCCGGATTCAAGAACCTCCTCACTCACTCAGGAGTCTTGGCATGAGTGTGTTTAGCATGAGAGTTAACTAACATTCCCTTTCTAATTATGAAACCCACATCATGGAGGCCCCTCCGAGACACATGCCACTGTCTGCCCTCACCACACAGGGCCAGCTTCCTGCTGAAATAGGAAGGAAGAAGTCATGGTTTGATCCAGGTGTCCCCCACAAACAAATGAATGTGTTCTGATAGATCGATCCTCAGCTGATGGCAATTCGGGATTAGAACCTCATTAGAGCTGTGTTGTTGGGGGCGGGCTTATGGGGGTTATAAGTCAGCTCCCCCTTGCCAGTATTTGGCACACCTTCCTGCCGCTGTTTGCAGTGCTGTGGCAGAGGTGATGTCCAGCCCTCTGCTCATGCCATCGTTTTCCCTGCCAGAATGGAGTCTCCCCTCGAGTCCGTAAGCCAAATAAACCCATTCCTCCAGAAGCTGCTTTTGCTTGGGTTCTTTCTGTGCAGCAACTAGAAAGCTGACTGCAACAGGAGACTTCGTATCTTCAGGGTAGCTGGGTTGATCCAGTGGGTGTTTGCTCATTAATAGCCACTGCTATTTTGTTAAGAGTTTACTGTTCATGGGGAGCTATAAAAAGCATTTGGTATAGTTTAAATTTCAAAGCTCATTTTCCCTGTAGAACACCAACCTCAGAGGACTTGCTCAAATCCATGTACCTGGTAAAAGAAAAGCTCCAACTTGAATGCAGGACCATCACTGGACTCTAGATGTGAACCTTACCCAGGCTCCTGGGCTCTCGGACCAGCACGTGCCCCTAATTGAGACGACACTCATTCTCCACACCCTTGGGATGAGTAACAAATGCTATCATCTATGAGTGAAGTTAATTGAGTTCTCAACATTCCAAATGACATAGAGTAGACAGCATCAGGGTAGAATGTAGAAAATAAGGCTAGTTATTTTGTGAAACTCTCTGTATCATGGGTCACCACAGAAAAAAGCCTCAGTATTCATTAATGTGAAGTCTGGTCCTCAATGTCCCTCAGCACCTTCCATTTGTCCCATTCCCCCTCCACTCCTGGACATCTAAAAAGACGTCTTAGATCTTGGAATAAGACCTAGGTGGTCTTAGTTATGTTTGTGCTAAAGGTTGACAGAAAAACCTGAAAATCTTCTTTTTAACTCCAAATGCCTCCTGGAACTTAATTGTTATTTCATTTTTCTAATCGCATGTGAGTCTTGTATTATCGTTGGTTGTAGGGCCTCTGTGATCCAAAGTTGATTAGGCGAACCTGAGTTTTTTGCATGGATCTTAGGAAAGACAAGAGGAAGGAAAAAGACTAAGTCCTTAATCATGAAAATGTTTTGCTTGTTGCGGGAGGTTATAACTTGCAGAAGTAGAAGTCGATTTGTGTCTGAGCTAAGCTAATGGAGAGCTTGAAATACGCTATCAATGTGACACAAAGAAAGGCTTCTGTATATTCTGAAGGTCTCTCTTCCACCGTGGTCAAGTTCAGTGGTATGTGGGGTCCACATAGGTCATGGGCTGTAGTAGAGAAAGGAATAGAAAGGGCTCCGTTGTGAGGAGGAGGAAGACTGAGTCCAGACACACATGTCCATAGAGAGGCTTTCAACCTTCTCTTGCACCTTCTCAGAGTCCGTGGTGACAATAAGAAAGAAAGTGACCTCCAGTGATGGGAAGCTGAGGTGTAAGGTCATTATCACCGAGTCTGCAGTTCTCTTTCCTGTATAAGACAATGTGGGCTCCCAGAGAAATATACCATAGACTGGGTGGTTGAAATTAGAGATATTTATTTCACAAACTGCTGAAAACTAACAAATCCAAAGCCAGGCAGCCAGCGTGGTCAGGTTCTGATCAGAGCCTTCTTCCCACCCACCTTCCTGCTATGTTCTCATGTTATGGAGACTGGTGAAGGGTCTTTGTTATTATTATTGGTTTCGGTTTATTTTTTAAATATTTTATTTATTCATTTTCAAGCAGAGAGAGAGAGAGAGAGAGAGAGAGAGAGAGAGAGAGAGAGAGAGAGAGCGCAGCACCAGGGCCACCACCTTGTGGATCTGGCTTATATAGGTCCTGGGGAATTGAACCCAGGGACTTAGGCACTAGAGGCAAGTGCCTTAACTGCTGAGCCATCTCTCCAGCCCTGGGTTTATTTTTTTGAATGGCTTACTTTTGAGGTGCTGGGACTGGAGCCCACCTACCACTGAGTACTACCCCCAGCCTCGTGATGTTTCTTAAAGGACACATATCCTTTTAGATTGCCTCCCTCTTACGGCCTTGTTTAACCTCAGGAACTTCTACAAATGCCCCACTCCACAGTGAGGGATTGGGGCTTCATCCTAGGAATTTGAGGGAGCACCATTCAAACCATAGCACACACCCTGAACCACAATAACCCCTTTGTCCTTTATCCACAGGGGCCAAAGTTTGCAGGAGCCTGGTTTTGCTGAAAAGGAGGTGTTTGTCTGGAGGGAGAAAATATTTGAAGGAGTTAGGACCATCTCCATTTTCAGGGGAAGAGGATGAATGTGGTGTGCTGTTAACCGCCTGGTAATGTTGTGGGTTTCCTGTTGGTTTTCTCCCATCTGGGGAGCTAACATTACGTTTTCTCCAGGACTAAGATGGAAAGTTAAAATAAAAACCTCACACACATACATCACACAAATCTTGGGACGGAGAAATTACAGTGGTCTTTCAGTTTCTAAATCATACATTTTATGAATGCTTGGATTTTTTTAAAACCAATGCCATATATGACTTTGTCATTTAAAAAAGTCACACTTTATAAAAACAGCATAGAAAACACTTTATAAAAAACCACGTAGTAACAGCAGAAGCAATTCACTGAGTAAATATTGGGAGGTGATGAAAGCTCTTGGCTCATACTCTCGAAAGTGCTATCAGAGAGAGAAAGACACACTGCTAAGGGGTCTTGTTCTGTTCTATGCCCTGATTTCACAGAAGACAGTGGAAAGACTTCTTCTCTATACAAGAAGACTCCCGGATCTGGGGAGATGGCTCAGTGGACAAAGCTCTTGCCTGGCATGACTGAGCACCTGAGAAACTCTGGACACCACATAAAACCCGAAAGCTGCGGAAGGCTTTGTAATCCCATCACATCTGTAGCCAGTTGGGAGGCAGAGACAGAAGAATTTCCTGGAAGCTTGCAGGCCAGCGAGCCTGACAAACGTATCATGGAGAACAATGGATGACAGACCCTGCCTCCACTAAGGTAGAAGGCAAAGGCCAACCCCAGAATGTTGTACTCTGACAGCCACACAGGCACCATGCCACACGTTTGCCCACACTCACACACACTGGAAAAAAAATTCACAGCAAATAAAGGAAGCCTTGAGAACAAGTTAGTTGTGTTTTAAGCTAAGGGTAAATCGCACATGGACTTCTGGCTGACTGAAGGCATGATCTGCCTTAGAAGCTTCTAGAACTTTCCAGATTCTGAGAAGTCCCAGAGTGACCATTCTCCTCCCGATTATGCTGGAGGTTGAGTTCCCACATCTGACGCCCTTCCCCTTGCCACGCAAGGCAGCCGAAATCTGTGGCCACTCTAAGAACAAATAAAGAGCCCTTTCACTGAGAAAGCCATTCACAGACGCTGGGGTGGAAACCGCAGCCCTGGAACGATGAAAAGGCTTTATTAGAGCCCTCGTGAGGGGAGCGGGGGGCTGCAGAGCCTCAGCTTTATTAAACCGTAGCTCTTCCCCGCTGCCACCTCGTTATGGCCAGAGCTATTGTTAGTCTGAATGAGGAGCACACGGGGCTGAGGGGAGAGCTTTTAAAAGGAAAGATAAGTCCAAGTCAGGGGAGGAATGCCTCCCCCTCGGATGCATGGGAAAGCTTGTCACTAATGTCTTAAAAAGCCCATGCAGCATACAGAGACCAAGAGCTGGAAATGTTGGGGACTGGGCTGTCCACCACTGCAGCCAGCATTTGAGGCCATGTCTGAAAACTGGGTACCCTGGTGGCTTTTAAGAAATAGCTAGTTTCTGACTTAGAGAGAGACTTCATTCCTGCAGGGGTTTCTCGTACCTCTCAGTCCAGAGCTGTGGGTTTTTCGAGAAAGGATGTCACTGGTTTATCAAGGCAGCACCCCAGTTGCAAATATGGTCTATAGAAAAGTTCCTGCTGTTGCTGTGAACTCTCTACCAAACAGCATTGACCGTCCAAGTTCAAGCTCCTGGGAGGGATGGGGCTTGCAGGTCTTGGAAAGAATCCAGGAAAGCTTTGTGAAGCTCTCCTGGCCTCAGGGATCCTTCTTCTGCCTGCAGCTGAGTAATTCAGGTCCATCGGGTCTCAGGCTCCTAGGGCTACCCAGAGTCAAGGTCACGCCTGGTCCACTACTCCCTGGCCAGCCATAACTGTAGCCAGCCTTTTCTCTAAGCAATATGGCCTGTGATAACTCAGAGGAAACCCAAAGATGACTGAGGAGTCATAGGAAGTGAATGGTGTTTGGGGGAATGGGGGATATTTATACAGTAGTCTAGCCACTGGTAGGAGCCATGAACTCTGGTAAATAACCCTCCATCCATGCCCATGCAGGCAGCCCTCATTAATCTCAGGGAGTTACACCCACACACAAGGAAAACAAGAAACTTAAATAGAAGAGGAGCTCATTTGAAAAAAGGGGTTCAGTGGGAGGGAATGGGGAAAGGGGTTGTCGCAGTCAGCCACACGCCGCTGGGATGAATCTCCAAACCAGGCACAGTTTATGGGAGGAAACAAATTTATTCAAGCTACAGATCCAGGGACGTCCCATAAAAGAGAAAGAGGCTGGTCCTCTTTTACAGGTCCAAGCAGAGCAAGAAACCCATCACCAACACTACATACGTAACAGCAAACAGGCAGGAGGGTGCCAAAGAGAATTTGTTTCCCATTTATATAGGCTTAGGGTGGGGTCTTGCAATTCTATCCCAGACTTAATGGCTTCCTGAGCCTCTGGAATTTCCTTCCTGCACTGCCCACACAGGAAAGGATGTTTACTTCTAGCTCCTTTGAGCTTCCTTACATCCTGCCCACTACTGAGAGGCTGCCTTCCTATAAACATCCTCAGAGACTCACCCAAGATAATTTAAAAAATCAAGTTGACAACAAAACCTAACCATCACAGGGGTCAAGACAATGTAATGGGAAGGGGATTATGATTAAAAAATGCGCTATATGTAATTTTCAATAAAACATTTGTATTTTGAAGTCCCCCATAATGTGACATACTGTACATATAGTAGCCCAGAATGTCCCTGTGTTGGTCAGCTTCCCGTAACTATGACAAAATACCCGAGAAAGTAAAAGGGAAGATGATTTATTTTGGCCAGTGGAATTGGAGCTTTCAGTCCATGGCCGACTGGCTCCCTGGCTTTCTGCTGTGACCAGGCAGAAGTGTCATGGTGGATGGGGGTGAAGCTGAGCAAAGCTGCTCTCCGCGCAGCAGCCAGGAAGCAAAGAGAGAGTAGAGAAAAGCCAAGGTTCCAATATTCCCTTCAAGGACGTACCCCGAATTTCCTGACTCCAACAAAGCCCCACCACCTCCCAGCACAGGCTAATAGCCAGCTCTTTAGCATATGGAGCTTTAGGGAACATTTACTGTCTGAATCACAGCAGTGACTGTAGGTGGAAGCAGACCATAAGGCGATCACAATGTTAAATTTGAGGCCATGAAGGCTGGCCCTAACTGAACTGAACATGCCTGGTGTCCTTATATGATGAAATTAGGACACACCTTCAGGGAAGGCCAAATGGAGACAGTGAGACATGGCCACAAACAAGGCAAGAAGAGAGAGAGGCCTTTAGAAGAGACGAACCCTGCGGATGGACATGCAGACTTCAGGACTAGCAGGAAATAAACTTTTTAAGCCCGGCAGTCATGCCCTGTTACACCAGTTGGAAAACCATATGTGCTAATAGGCTCCCTTTCCCATGTGGGAAAGACGGGCAAGTTAAGATCCTAGGACTTTCTTTCGAGAGCAGAAGGCTGCCAGAGGCTTAGTGGATCCCCCTCTCTCCTTGAAGGTCTGTCCCTGGATCTTCCATAAAAAGGTCCCCTCCATAAAAAAATATATGACTGAACTGTAATCAGCCCTTAGGGTGAATATAGGAAGCTATTACCTTTAAATTCCTGGAAATGGAAGAACTTTGGTTATTCTTCAAAATTCCCATCATTCCATCTGTCATAACCTCAAGATGAGAGGGTTGAACCCCGGAGAGCCGAGGAGGCTCTTCCTAGAATTAAATTCTCTTTTGTCTGTTAGCTACAGAGCAACACAAAATACCACAGGTGAGGTAACTTACAAGCAATGGATGTTGATTTTTTTTTTCTTTTTCTTTTTTTTTTTTTTGTACTTCTAGAGGCTGAGAAGTCAGAGATGAAGGCATTAGATCCAGCATCTGGTGAGAGCTGTCTTCAGGCTCATGGATGGCACCCTCTCATGGTGTCCCCACATGTTGGAGGGGGTGAGTGCACCTCTGGGGCCTCCTTTATAAGGGCATTATCCCATTCATGAGGCTCCACCCTCATGACATGATCACCTCCCAATACCAGCACATGGAAGATCAGGCTTCAACAGATGAATAGGAGGAGGGCCAGGCATGTATCCAGAACAAACACTGATGTGGCCATTCTGTGGCCAGAAATGTTACTTGTCTTGGGTTATTGGGTAGAGAGGTGATAAAGACAGGACTGGAAATTCATTCTCCTTAGCTGAATCCTGTTCTATGTACTTACATATTCAGTCCCTCCCCTTTCTCTTTCTACTTTCTCTCTCTCTATCTGTCTCTCTCTCTCTTTCCAGCCAAAGGTCATGATCATTTCACTGTTTATACTAACAATATTTGACGATACACACTCAAAATTTGTTCATTCAGTTAAGATCTATGGACATCCTACAATATGGCAGATGCCATGCTAACATGGAGACACAGAGGGACAGCACATACATTACAGGTCTTTCTTTGTCGTCCACATGCCGCCTCTCCAGGTAGGGCTGCCCTTGGCTAGTGTAATCTAACAAGGTGAGGTCAAGAAAATACTGGCCTGCATTTCAGACCATAAGCGTCAGAGTGGAGCTCAGGAGACCACCTGATATGGCTACAGCTGAAACAGAGGTTTCCCTGGTGAGCAGGAAGTCAGAAAACCTGGGCTGTGACACTAGCTGGTTTCTACATAAGCCATGTGATGCCTTGGGCCTTGGTTTCCCCGTCTGTCTAAGCAGAGGACAGTAGCATCTCCGGTACTTTCTCACCTCTAGCATTCCATCCACTCAACTCCATTTCACCCCTCTTTGTAGAGAAGTGAATCCTGAGGCCAGTCTGAAAGTTTGGGGTGTTGACTTGCTTTCCCCACTCTGCACCCCAGCTCTCCTGGAAGTGGGCTGTTCCATCAGCCCTTTCTGCTCATGCGCAGTGACTCACCCACATTTGCAGATGCCTTGCTTTTGTTAGTGGTGCTCAGTTCTGTAGCAGACATGGCCGCCTCCCAATTCTGGAGGTATGCTTCATTATGAGCTCCGTGTTTCTCTTGGAAGGCAGCACACGAATCAAAGAACTGCAAATTGAATTCTTCTCTCAATGTCATCGAACTGCTTGTGTTTTTATAAAAAGAAAGTAAAACGTGGGTGCAACATATTTCTGTTTGGTAAGTCTGTATTTTTAGACATTTGGATTACTTTAACATGAGGTGCAAACATAGTTGTTTTTTCTTTCAAAAAATATATATATGTTTACTCCAGTTGGTGTAATTTGCTCAAGAGGCGAGCCAGGTACAAAAGTTTTTGTTTTTGTTTTTCATTTTCCTAGAAACTTTTTTTTAAAAAGGCATTTTTCTCTTGATTGCAGTTTGCTAAATGAGACCGGCAGTGGTCATTCTGTGGCTATGGCTAACCCTTACACAACCTCCTTACAGCAAATCCTGCTGTGCCCATTTTGCGGATGAGGAATTAGACTCCAAGGGAGGTGTGCTGTTTATTCAAGGTCATCTGGACGGGAACTTGAAGGTTATGCTTTCTCTGTTCTATATGCTACCTGGATGGGGAAAACTGGCTAATACCTCAGATGACAGACCATTCCAGAAATACTCCAAGAGTCCATGGCTTCTATTTTCTTTACAAAGCATGAGGAGAGGGCTCAGACCAGCTCTGAGCATGACAACATGTGTGGTAGTTTGAATGCCTGTCCCCCATAGACTCAGGTGTTTTATTATAGCTTGTAACTTGGACTTTCAGAAGCCTGGCTGGAGGAGGTGTCACTGGGGGCCAGGTCCTGGGATCCAGGCCTAAGGTATGTTTGGGGTGAATCTGATTTGCAGCCAAAAGGTATGCAGAGTGATCTGAGCTTTGGCAGGGTCCCTGCTGCTTGCTGCAGATTTTGTGTGCCTACATTTTAGTGTTTGCTGGCTGCTGGTGGTTCCCTTCAGCTTGAATGTAGGGCAGCCATAGACGGAACTTCTGTCTGGATCTGTAAGTTTGAAATCAATCTTTTTCTCTTATAGACTGAGTCTGGTTTGGATGTTTATCCCATGATGCCAGGTGAGTATCAGAAGTTACTCCTTCCTGCGGGCTATAGCCCAACATGCAGTCTGCTGGGTGAGCGCAGAAAGGACCCAGCTGTCAGACTGGAGACAGGGTGTGGTGAATAAACACATGGCTACCTGTTGATGGCAGTGAGTAAAGACCAGAAGAGAACTGCATTATTTATTACCATTATTTATTTTATGATGTGCAAATATTTACCTTTCTCGTTTTTCTTTTGCAAACAGGTTAGTGGGCAGATGGAAACATGTCCTCCTGCTGGAGAGCTTTAGCTTTAGTTCCAGATGTCAAGCTCAGTTAGAGAGACTGACCGCACTTCCCAGGGCTGGCCTGGCTGAAAGCCAGGAAAGAGGTAATACATCATTCTTATTGTGACTACACTATCCCAAAGAAAGTACCAGTTGCCTTGTCCTGAAGGTTTTTCCTGGTTATGATTTGGCTCCCAGTGTGATCGTCATCCTTGCCTGGTGGCTTCTGCCCACTCCTTTCTCTTCCTTGGTTTTCTCTAGGTCTCTGCTTCTGTTACCACTGGGCTGTGATGTTTTAGCCAAGGTTAGCAAGATGGGTAATCTTCATTTTCAACTTGACCAGATACAGAAGCCCTGAGGAGACACACCTCTTGGCATGTGTCTTCGAGGGCGTATCCAGAGAGGATTAACAGAGAAGGGAAGTCCAACCCCAAACATGGTTGGCATCTTGCCATGGACTGGGGATCCAGGCTGAATAAAAGCAGGAAAAAGAAGAAAGCCAGCCGAGCACCACGATTCATTTCTCTCAGCCACCATGCCTTTGTTTCCAAGAAAGACTATATCCCTTAAAGTCACGAGCCAAGATCAATCTTTCCTGCCATCATCTTCTTCTTTTCCGGTATTTGGTCACAGAAATGAGAGAAGTAATACCATTAGTCCTAGTTAATAATAGCCCAGTAATCAAGATGAAGAGAAGAATGCAGAACAGGAAGCAGAAAATGGAGTCATACGGAGATGTCTCGGCCAGTGGACACTTATTTACAGAGAGCAAACTGAGGTGGGAGAGGCCGCAGGACTCGTTCAAGCACTTCTGGAACCCACGTTCACGTGCAGGTGATCTGGTTACTTGGATGAGCAGAGGAAGCCCATGAGATCATGTGCACAGCTGGAGAGTCAGCCTTGTCAAGGTGTGCTGCCTTCTCTTGCAGGCACAAGGCATCCGACCAAAGGCAGCTGATGGGAGCAAAGGATCTATTCTGGCTCACAGTCTCTAGGGGAAGCTCCATGATGGCAGGGGAAAGGATGGCATGAGCAGAGGCTGGACATCGCCTCTGCCTCAGCAGGTGGAAAACAGCAGCAGGAGAATGAGCCAAGTTCTTGCTAGGGAGAGCTGGTGATAACACCCCTAAGCCCACCCTAACAACATTCCTTCTCCAGCAAGTCTCCAACTTTCACATTACCATCAGTTGGGGATCAAGTACTTAAAACGTACGAATTTATGGGGGATACCTAGCTCAAACCACCACTGCCCTCCTGGTATTCCAGTAATCTGGGGTCAGGATGCACCCCAGAATTTAATATGGATAGTTGTTTCCCAAGGGCTTGATTTAGGAAAGGGCAATTTAACTAATGTATAAGAAAGGACACTGCAAAGATGAGTGGAATGGGGAGTTCACAGAAGAGCAAAACGTGAGAAGTAGGGAGAGAAGGAGAGGATCCCTACAAGAAATCAGCTCCTCTGCCCAGCTGGTCAGACTGCCTCCTATAAATCAAGAGTCATTGGCATGTTTTTTTGTCATCAAAGTGGGTATGTGCAGAAATCCTCATCAGCCAGAGCTGTGATGGTGATGGAGACAGTTCTACTCACTGTTAGAAAAGTTGCACAGGTGGTTTGAGGAAGGACCTCGTCTCCTATGAGGAAGGATGGAAGAATTTTGTACTTCTGACAAAATACTTGAGATAACCCACTTCTAAGAAGGAAAGGCCCATTTTGGCTCACGGTTTCTGAGGTTTCAGTTCAGGGTTAGTTGACTTCATCTTTCTGGGCCCAAGGTGAGGCTGACCATCCTGATTGGGAGAGTGTGGTGGTAAAATATGTTCCCATAGTAATGGCCAGAAACCAAGATGGGGAAGAGACCTGAGCCCTGATATCCCCTTGAAGGACATGACCACAGTGACCTGTCTTCCTTCTACTGATCTGTCTCTCTTCCCTTTCTTCGTCTCTCTTCTTTCCTAATCACCCACCACTCCATGTGTTCATTTATCTCATGTTGTCACCCGGGAAGCAGTTTTTGTAGAGGCTGGAGCCCTTCTTGATTAGCATGCCCAAAGCATCCATTAATTAGCCCATAACATCATCTCCAAAGACTGAGGCTGAATTGAAAATGAGCCTTAAAAAGGACGACTGGATAGATGGTGAAGTGCACTTTCTGGGCAAGCATGAGGGCCTGAGGGGGCCTGAAGCCCCAAGTTCAAATCTCCATATGCCATGTAAAACATCCTGGAGCACCTATAATGCTGGTCCAACAGAGAAGCAGAGAGAATCTTTGGAGTCCCCAAAGCTGTAGAAGCAGTTAAAAGAGAGAATCAGAGACTATGGCAAAAACAACATAAACAAAACAAACAAACAAAAAACTCAACAACAACAAAATAAAATAAGGCCAGACAGAACAATGGAGTATTGGAGTGGATTACAAACACAGGCATGCACGCGCAAACACACACACACACACACACACACACACAATTACACACACACACACACACACAGGATTACACATACACACAGGATTACACATACACACAGGATTACACACAGAGAATTATACACACACACAGGACTACACACATATAGGACTACACACACACAGAATTGTACACGCACACACACACAGGATTACACACACAAACAAGACTACACACACACACCCACAGAGACAAAATAAAGAGGACAGATCAGACGGGAGGAGGAATGGCCGGGAAGAGTAGTGGTAGGCACAAGCCCTACTCTGGGTCAATGTGGACAGTTCAGTGACTCCGAGGAGTGCTGGCCTTGGCCAGGTACAGGCGGCAAGGGTAAGCCACCCCTAGGAAGGCAGATAGCTCATCAGGATATGCGTGAGAGCTAGTAAAAATAGACAGAGAATTGGGGTTTTGAGCCTCTTTCTTGATACGCAGGTTCACTAGCAAAAGCAGTTAAATTCATCAGACATGTTTATGTTTACAAAACTGAAAACAAAACAACTCCCTTTGAACATGCAGATCTCTCTCCCCATCAAACCAAGAGGTAGTTTGATACGATAACAGAAGCCTGGTTTGCCATCCATGTGACTGTCACTGACAGAAAGCTCATTTCAGAGATTTCAGTTGATGGTCGACTGACTCCTTTACCTCTGGGTCAGAAATAAGGCAGATCATCATGGGCAAGCAGGTGGTAGAGAGGAGATGCCCACCACAGGATGAGTGACAGGAAGAAGCAGGGTCTCCAGAGGGTCTTCAAGGGCACACCCCCAATGACCTAACTTTCTTCCATCTCCTACGGGCTCTGTCACCTCCCAGTAGCACCACAGGCTGTGACTAAGCCTGGATGTTTGGGAGACATTTAAAAATCCAAACTTGACATAGGCCTTATGCATCAGAAGCTACGGAGATGCTGTAAGGCCAGACATATGACCCCCCAAAACTCTCTTTTTTTAAAAAATATTTTCTTTATTCATTTTTAAGCAGAGAGAGAGAGAGAGAGAGAGAGAGAGAGAGAGAGAGAGAGAGAGAGAGAGCACACCAGGGCCACCACCTTGTGGGTCTGGCATATGTGGGTCCTAGGGAATTGAACCCGGGGCCTTAGACACTGGAGGCAAGTGCCTTAACCGCTGAGCCATCTCTCCATCCCCCCAAAACTGTCTCTTGGGCACAAGAATTATTTTGAGTTAAAGACAAATACAAGTAAAGCTCTCTGCCCCCTGCGCCTTGTCATTTGTCTGAAAACACGACAAATCACAAAAGTCAAAGGTCTTCCTCGTCTGCCAGGAAGGAGAAATGTCATCACTCAAAGATAACCTTGAACTTTTCCTAGCCAGGAGTTGGTACCAGAGGAATTTACATAGAGAGATTCACTAACCAGTTTTTATCTGCTATTTCTTTTTCCTCCCTAGACCCTCAGTGTTTTTCATTGTCTCATCACTTCTTAAAAATTTAATTTTCTTTGTTGAAGATGTTAGGTAAACCTGAATTCAAAGGCCCAAAGGGTATTTCTTTTTTCTCCATCTCCCAGGAATATGTGAAATATACTTGACAATAGACTGTTTTAGGTTTGCTTTTTTGAATTGTTAATTTGTTGTTTGTTATTGTGGGTCCATCCTAGCTAAGAACAACAACAACAAAAAAAAAAAAGGTGACTAGGAAACTCCATTTTCCCTCCACTGTAATTTTCTGAGGTAGGCTGTTGTGTCTATGGACCAAAGAACAACCTTTCTAAGGAAAACGAGGCCAAAGGAGAACAGAGAAGGGGGAGGGCTGTGTGTGTCGTTTTCTGTGTACAATATTTGTAACGAGAGATATATGGCCTTATTCAGATCAGTTATCCTCATATTTATAAAGATATGATCACATGATAGGCATTCGGTGATCAAGAAGTAAAAAGCGAAATGATTCCAAGGTAACTGATGGTTTCTGATGTAATACCACACACAAAAGCCCTCCATTGCCTTCAGTGGCTCTGAAGTTATTGATATTACTATTCCAAGAGTTCTTTATACACGCACGGTATGAAATTAAACAGCTTACCTCATTCTTGGCTACATAGTAAATTTCCTTATTTAAGGCGGAGAATTTTGGAATTTATATTAATTAAAACACAATGATCCTATCGGGTAAAAAGTGTGAATGAAGAGATGCAATTTAGAAATCTGTACTTTTATGTGCGTTGCGCGGATGACACCATGTTTGTGGAAACCGTAATCTCACACTCATTTAGCCAATTTTCTTTATTAGTGCTCCATTCATGGCTGTGTTTGTAGCATCTGTAGCGTGTAACATAATTATCAGGATTTCTTTTAACAAATCCCAGAGTAAGAATGCTCCATAAAAATGGTTTCAAGGGCCAGGAATATAGCTCAGTGGTAGAACAAAAGCTTAGCCTGGGCCAGGCACACACACACACACACACACACACACACACACACACACACACTTCAATTGAATGCACTTTCTCCTGCATTGGACTGTTTATTTCAGAACTGGATCCTCAGCAACTTTCTTTAGTCATGTGACAAATAGCTACTGTACCTGTAGCTACTTTGGGGAAGATGCGGTTATTCAAGGTGACAGGGCTTTAAGCCAGGTGGTTGTAGATGCTGCTTGGTGGCAGCTGTAAATGCAGACAATCTCTTCTTTCCTGACCCACTACAGGTGACAGACACTCTCCAGCTTCTCTTTCTGCCAGAGCAGCTTCGGAGCCTGAAGGGACATCATGTTGGCTTTGGACTCAGTGTTTTGTTTTTTCTGTAGGAACCAAGGAAAGCTAGCCCATCACCTTGCATTCCCACAGCCCCATAGCCAGTAGGTTTTATCAAGCTCTGGTTAAATGGCTCCTACCCTGTCCAGGAACCACCAGGGGTCTGGTGTCCTTTCAGTCCCGCCCTAACTATGAACATCTCGGTCCATTTCCCCCCCAAAAAAGATAAGATTTACTGGAGAATCTGAGGATGAGATTCTCTCTCTCTCTCTCTCTCTCTCTCTCTCTCTCTCTCTCTCTCTCTCTCTCTCTGCATGCAGTGTCAGAAAAGCCAGTATTTAAGAAAAGGAACTATTTTTATTATCCCAGCACTTTCTACCCCACGTTAGTACCACACATGTCTGTCTGTCCTCCCCCTCAGGAAACTGGATTCTTCATAAAGAGCAGTTTTCTATTGATGGACTTTAAACCAAAATTTGGCACAGAGTAGATATTACATACTTTTTTAAATGAGTAGACCATTAAACCAATAAGAATTATTGGATCCATCCTTAAATAGCCTGGGGTGGGTGGCTTGCTGTATTATTCAGCACACTGGTTTCTTGGGACCTAATGGAGATTAGAGACCATTCTAAACAGAGGAAATCTGAAAAAAAAACAGGTGTGTGTGTGTGTGTGTGTGTGTGTGTGTGTGTGTGTAGCGCGAGAGAGAGAGAGAGAGAGAGAGAGAGAGAGAGAGAGAGGGAGGGAGGGAGGGAGGAAGAGGGAGAGAGAGATGGTAGGGGTCATGCAAACTAAAGAAACTAGATTTGCTATTTTGGACCTTAAAATGTAGGCTTTTGTAGACATTTCCAATGTTGCTGGGATGGGCAACCAACCAAACACATGTTTTATTTCAAGCTTACAGATCCAGGGGAAGTTCCATCAGTGGTGGAGGAAGCTGGCTCCCATTCATAAATCCAAGGAAAGAGAGAGAGAGAGAGAGAGAGAGAGAGAGAGAGAGAGAGAGAGAGAGAGAGAGAGACCACCAGCCTGCACACACCAAAAAAAAAAAAAAAAAAAGCAGCAAGCAGGGACCCCCACCAGAGCTCAGACTGTTCTCCACACCTATGGGCTGGAATACGATCCACCTCCAAGGACACCTTTGGGCTGGATCCCAGACTCGTTCCCCAGTGAGACCTCCTCCAAGCCAGGCGGCTGGAGACCCAACTTATAAGCTTCATAAAACACCCAAGTCTATGGGGGACATCCATTGACATCCAAACCACCACACTCCGTGTAGCTAATGACAAACCTCACTATACACAGGACAAAAGGTCACTGGCTAGCACGTGGCTTGTAATGTCACATCCTGAGGAGTAATAGATCATGGATTTTCTCTCCCTTGACCCTGGGCCTTTCTCGTTTAAAAGAAGGACAATCAGTTTTCCCTCCAGTTACCATTTAAGAGAAACATTCCGACCTTACAAAAACTTGTAAAATAAATAATTGTTGGCCTCTCCTTGGGAAGAAGAGAAAAACCCAAAGCTTTGATAGATTTTAAGGTGCAGTCCTCCTGGGACATTCTAAATGGCACATAAATAAAGCTGGCGGGATATTGCCTGTGCGTGTTTTCCATTTCCCTCACCTTTGAGGTTCTGTTCTGGCCCCTCGAGAATCAATACCCACAATAACAAAATTGCTGATGTATTAATCTTTTTTGCTGACCTCAGCTTTTTTTTTCCTAGCAAAATGGGAATAAGGCTAGGAAAGAAGTGAAATCTAGACCACTATGAAAGTAATGAGGGGAAAATTTCATTTCCATCCTTTAGGAAATATATGAAGAATTTTCTTTTTCTGGCCTCACTGAGGTATCCTGCCTGATAAAGTGCACAGGTTAGCCAGGTCTGTAGCCATGGACTTAGTTTATCATAAGTATCTCTTTCAATCCTGGTTTTATAACCTTAAAACCAAGTCATTCCTCCAGGTAAAATCAGAAGTTCCATTTGAACAATGACCCACTCTCTACAGCACCATAATTATTGCAGCAAGATTTCATTTCCAAGCTACATCTGATCAGAGTCTCCTTCCCTGAATGAAAAAAACTCCTCATTTGTCTTAGTTGAAAAGGAAAGACCTTGTTTTGTTTTGTTTTTTAAAGACAGATTTACGAGAGAAAAAATGTATTAATATGCATTTCTCATACACACATAGGAGGGACCCAGGGGAAGTGAATGGACCTCAAGTAGATCTCAGGGAGTAGGCATTGATTTTGGGTTATGACATCATTTTTCCTTGAGACCAAGGATGGAGGGCACTGGGAGAGACCAGTCTTGGGAAGATAGTCGGGAAGAAATGGTGACCAAGAGCCAGGTTTTCTATCTGCTGGTTAGTTTTTCCAGGGCCCAGCTTTTCCAACAGAGGGTTGGGATCCATAGGAGGCGGTATAACAGGTTTCCAAATATGCAACAACAAAAAATTGATTCAAAACCAAACACATAATAAATCTGAGGTGTTTCTGGCAGCGCTGGCCTCTGTCACTTGGAGTGTCCACACTGCAGCCTTGGTTTTAATCACGCGTGTGCATTTCGGATTGCGCGTGTCACCAACACTACACCATGCCAACAAATACTGCTGAGACACCTCAGCTCAGTAGATCATTATGCGTTATGAATTGCAGTTTTTAACTGTTCATACAAGATTTTCCACTCTTATGAAAACATAATGGTTTCATTATGGGAAACAAAGATTTTTAATATTTACCTACATATTATTACTCAGCATGTAAGTATCAAATTAGTATGTCTATGGACTTGATTGTATTCGAATGTTTGATTTTTAAAATGAGTTTTTTTTTTAATTAGATGAATTTTGGCTTGAATTTCCAACCATTTCTGAAATGGCCTTAAACATACTTCCTCCATTGTGTACTGGATTATGTAAAACAGTGTTCTCGGCATTGCCAATGATAAAAATATCCATTAATTCTGAAAAATATGGAAGAAGCTCGATGGCCTGAAGTATCAAATATTTAGCCAAGATTTAATTCTCTATGTAAAAATAAACAAGCACACCCATCTCATTATTCTGCAAAGTTTCTTTCATCTTTAATAAATCGTAAGAGTGTATGCATACCAAAGAATTAGTTTAAATTAAATTTATTTATGACTTATTATTATTAAATGCTTAATTTCTATACATTTCTTATATCCTATTTGTGTACATATTCTTATATCTGATACTGTGGTCTTGTAAGAGTCTCTTGGGGGAGAGGGGTGGGGAATGGAACAAGAATGAAGATCTGGGATAACTCATGCATTTTCCTGCTCAAAATTTAGAAGTTGGACTGGAGAGGTGGCTCAGTAATTAAGGAATTTGCCTGCAAAGCAGAAGGACCTGAGTTTGATTCTCCAGTGCCCACATAAAGCCAGATGTGCAATGTAGAGTGTGTGTTTGGAGTTCGTTTATAGTGGCTGGAGGCCCTGGCAACCCATTCTCTCTCTCTCTCTCTCTCTCTCTCTCTCTCTCTCTTTCTCTCTCTCTTTTCTCTCTCTCTAATCTGCCTATTTCTCTCTCTTTCACACTCTCTCAAATAAATAAATAAATATTTTTATAGATTTAGAAGTTGATGCATTTTCCTTGACTCCAAGAGCTGTTACTCAAAACACAAAAAATTAATATCTTTTCCTTACCCATTGCAAGATACACGGCTGAGATACCTAATAATAACAGATAAGCCAGGCAAGGGAAAAAATAGACATATGTGTTTAATCTGGCTTTTATATGATGCAGGAACCTTCGGCTGATGTTTCCAGGAAGCAAGAAAGCTTGTTAGGCTTGGTTTAGTGAAGACACCTGGGAGGAGGGGCAATGAAATGAGGGACTGAACAAAGCCTGTGTGTTCAGTTTCCTCCCTGGATCCCAGTGTCTTCATGATGAGACTATTCCTCTCCTCTGGGTAAAGCCAGAGCACCTGTCCTAGGTGGGTGTTATAGTCATTCATAGAGGAAGCTTAAGGGGAAAAAATTTCAATAGCCTGATTTAGAGGGGAGGGAGGAAGTTCAAAGAGACCTTCTAACTTCAGCAGATTCCTCAAATACCAAGGTGCATATTTGGGGGTAATATATCCTGGACCCCATCAACTATAATACGCTCAGAGCATGAACTCTTAGGAAGAGGCTCATGAGAGGAAGGAGCCAGCACTGGTAACCATCACTGCATTTAGCTTATCTGCACTCCCAGATTTCTGTTACTGTCTTTGGCATTTCAGAACTTCCCCTTTGATGTTTCAACGACTCAAGTGTTCATGATGCATAATATTTTGTTGAACAAATTTCAATGGCTTTTGGGTTGTGTGTGATGACCTAGTTGATCCCAGTACTTGGGAGGCAAGAAAAGGGGACCGTGAGCTGGAGGTTAACTTGGGCTACATATGGAGATCTTGTCTCTAAATAATAGGTAAAATTTAAAAATTGCCTTTGAAAGAATAAATATGAGATTCTAATTTATTTCCTTATTACAGAGAACATATATTATTATTATGGTTGTTATTGGTAAAGTTGTAGTTGTAATTTCTATTAAAAATAAAAGGAAATAGCTTTGGTTTACATCACATACAATCAGGGGTCACAACATATTGGTGACTTATTGACCTCCAAGTACTCTGTGGTTACACTCAGTGTCCCATGCATGGCCAGACTCTTGTAGTAGGATGGATTAACTCTGAAGAGCCTTCAATGGATAGAAAAATAAAGGCCAAGAAAATGAAGCGATTTTCTGGATTAAGACCTGGGCTATGATCTACATCACTATTAATGTTCTAATGGTGCCATTGGGTCCATTCACAGAGGTGAGAGTGTGTAGCAGTGCCTGGGAGTCTTGTGAGCCAAGTCCTTGCTACTGAAAGATGGTCCCCAGCATCCCCAGGGAGGTGGCTGGAGGCACAGACCGTCAAGCCTCATTCCAGAACTGCTGTCCCTTCAGCATGAGCCTTTAGCCTGGGGAAGTTCATGGGCACAGCAGCATTTGAGAAGCACATTTGGCCTTTAGCAGCTGGAGGAAATGTCAAGGCCAGTGATAGGAATTTAGGCCCATCTATAAGTAGTTAGGATCACAGGCCCCATAGGAATATCATTGGTGACAAGTCCAGAGAACACAGTTCAGGGACTGAATTCCAAAAAGTCCTGACTCACCAAGATATCACCTGACCACCAGCCCTCATTCCCTTGTTCCTTTGTTATTTATCAAGAACTCCAACGAACATTCAACATAACCAGTCCACCCTAACCTGATGCCTAGTTTCCATCCCCAAGAGTGGGAACCCCGTACCCTCAAAGTAACCAATCTAACACATCCTGACATGATGCCAAAGTTATATCCCTGAGTGTATAAGGACCTCTGGTCTCAGCCACCAATGGGTTGTTTGCTGGGGGGTTTCGGTGGCTTCCAGCTTGGGAGCTTTCTGCTTCACATTTAACATTTTTTAAAATTATTTTAAGTTTTTCAAGGTAGGGTCTCGCGCAAGCCCAGGCTGGAATTCACTATGTAGTCTCAGGGTGGGATCCTCCTGTGTCAGCCTCCTGAGTGCTGGGATTACAGGTGTGGGCCAGCTTAATTTGCCCTTCTACTTTGTCTCCACTGTCAATTCTTTGCAAGTTGTAAGACAATGGACTTGAGAGATGGAGAGTTCTAGTGAGTTGAGTATCAGGCACTCTGACCCCTAAGCTGAGCCCAGCCATCACTAAAAAGCCTGTAGCACCAGCTCCCCACACCACACTGAGACCAGGGTTTTCATTGTGTGTCACACTGAGGGGTCAAGAGAAGCAGAAACAGCCTTTCTGCTCTGTCAGCCACTAGGATAAGAATTGAGAGGGCAACAGGAAAAATGATCTTGAATTGTGTGCATCACTGAGACGTTATGATTTCATCTTTGGGGGTGAAGCTGGGTCAACTTGAATTGTTCTCAAACCATTTGTTCAGGACAAGAAGTTCTTCCATGAGAAACAGACAAAGATAGTCAACAGGATGGATGAGATCTGAGGAAGGCATTATCACGGAGTGTCAGTGAGTAAAATTAACATGTATTTTTAATAAGTCTGTAATTACTTATTCTAAAATAGACCATATGGTCTATTCACTTTTGTGGACTCAAATGCTTAAGCCCATAACTGCCATTTAGTTTCAAAAGCATACACATGCCCGTTCCTTTTTCCTCAGAGAAAACCAAGGAATTGCATCTTGAACTCCCAAACATTTCCTCGAGAAGTAAACACTCAAATTACTACGAAAGCCAGGAATTTTACACTTGTGTCGAGAAAGGCATAATGACACATTTTATAATCAACAGTGATGCATGTGTGTGAGCTGTGGTAGCATTTTTGTGGGCTGTGGTAGCATGTTTGTGAACAGTGGTAGCATGTGTGCAAGCTGTGATAACATGTGTGTGAGCTGTGATAACATGTGTGTGGGCTGTGGTAGCATGTTTGTGAACAGTGAAGCATGTGTGTGAGCTGTGGTAACATGTGTGTGAGCTGTGGTAGCACGTTTATGAACAGTGGTAGCATTTGTGTGGGCTGTGGTAACATGTGTGTGAGCTGTGAGTAGCATGTTTGAGCCGAGTTTGCAACTGAGAATGATTCATTCTTTCTCTTTGTGAATTTTTGCATCACACCTGGCATTGTCCTTTCCATGGTACCGTCATTTTATTTTTGTATTAAAATTCCATATAAGTTGGGAAATAAGGGAACTTCTGTTGCTTTTCAAGGAGAAAATGCCTCTATTTTGCCATTTGTAGATGAAGCACTTCCATAGGCCTGTGGTGATGTTCTCATTGAATCAGGATAGAAAGAAAGGGAGGATCTGGGACATGTGAAAGTAGAAGAGCGCCTCACTCCATCATCTGGTTGAAGCTCCACACAGGCTGGGAGGGAATCAAGAATTTCAGCACAGTTAACAACATTTGCTCAAGGCCTTTCTCTCTTCCCAGCTATAAACCTGCAGTTTTCTCGGAATCTCATCAGAAAACCCATTTAGAGTAAAGAGATACGTCCTAAATCCCTTGTTCCACACTAGTGGCTCCTGGATTTGTTTTATCAAATTGTAATAGGGCCTGGGGTCAGTTCCTCAATAGCCACATAAAGCCAGATATACAAAGTGGTTCATGCATCTGGAATTCGTTTTTAGTGACAGGAGGCCCTGATATGCCCATTCTCTCTCTCTCTCTCTCTCTCTCTCTCTCTCTCTCTCTCTCTCTCTCTCTCTCTCTCTCTCTCTTCCCTTGAAAAAAAATTTTTAATGAAAACAAAACTCTTATTAGGGGTAGGATGGTTCTACGATGTCTCTCGAAGGACAGGCTAGTTACTGTATTTTACATGTCAAAATCTCCTTGAGCCCCAGAAAGAGATTTCTTTAAAAATGTCATCCTCATAACTATTTATAATCGCAAGGCTTCAGATCACTCCAACAATCAGATAAAAGCCAGAACATCCCAAGTCAGTCTGGTTCCCTTTACCTCAATCCCCTTTCCCTTCTAATTAAAACTTTTTCATGAGTGTTCAGACTATATATCTAGGTTTTTATTTCTACCATCACTGGGATAAAAGTTCTCTCACATCCAATATCACCAGGAGGCAAACATGAGCTTGTGACAGTCTGTCTCAGCGAGGTGATGTTCCCCATTCTGTCTACCTGTGATGTGAGTTTAGTTAATGAGACCTCAGGTCATGGGCTGAAATAACACTTTTTCTCTTTTAGGCAGACAAGGGCCCATCAAATCAAGCCTCTTCAAGCGTCTGCTGGCCTCCAAAGACATTTAATTTATAATAATAAGCATATCATGTGGGTGTGATGTTTGATCACCATATAGCCTGGGCTCCTTCAGTGACTGTTCCCTGTGGAGAAGCTAGGAAGTCATTGCTATAAGCTTCTCTTCATGATCATCCCTTGCGACCGACTCTCTATCACCAAAACCATGGGAAGGTGTCTGAGCCATTCCTCATGCCCAGGGAGAGGACCTTCCACATTCTTCTGAGAGCACTGCGCTTTGGATTCTAGAATTGGAAAGTTGCAGAACATTGTATTGCATTCATGCTAATGACCTGTGGTTACCAGAGAGGGGACTGCTCCATTCATTGCACTGCTCCAGTGCCAGATAAGCTGAACCAGTCCTGGAGAGTTACTTTGGTAATGTTGACCTTGGGCTGTTTTGGAAGGTATCCTAAAACACTTAAGAGGTAAATAAAGAGAACATATGTAAATATTCACAGGGAAAAGTGACCTTTAGGGCTGGGGAGATGGCTCAGTGCATAAAGTGCTTGCTACGCACACATGAGGATCTGAGTTCAAATCTTCAGCAACCACAATAAAGTGCCAGGCATGGGTGCATGTGTTCTGGGGAGACAGGGAACCCATGGCGTCAAGTGACTCACTATTCTAATTGAATCTATGAGCTCCAGGTTCAGAGAGAGACTATCTCAAAAACAGCAGGTGACTGAGGAAGACCCCTGGCCTCCATATCAACATGCACATACCCACACATGTGTACGCACATACAAACATGCATGAACCTTACACATGTAAAATAAGATAAAAGTATGTAGAAAATATAACTGTTTCCCTCTTGGACTGAGCTATCCATTATAACTATCCATTATAGTTACCTTTTCAATACTGGGGTAAAGTGCCTGATGAGAAGAAAATCATGTATTTTGGCTTACAGTCTAGAGGGGAAGCTTCTCGATGGCAGGGAAAGCATGGCATGAGCAGAGGCTGGACACCACCTCTGTCACAGCAGGTGGGAACAGCAGCAGGAGAGTGAGATGAACTCCGGCAAGAGGGAGCTGGCTAGAACATCCATAAACCCACCCCCAACAATACACCTCCTCCACCAAGCTCCAACTCCCGAATTATCACTGAGGCAGCTTACAGGTGACAGGACCCTCAAAACGAATGACTTTCTCCATGACTAAATGCAGGAATTGCCCTTGGTCCTTGTTGTGGTCAGCTTTCTTGTTGCTATGTAGAAAGAACCCAAACAAAAGTGGCTTGTAGAGGAATGGGTTTATTTGGCTTACGGACTCGAGGGGAGACTCCATTCTGGCAGGAAAACGGTGGCATGAGCAGAGGGGTGGACATCACCTCTGCCACAGCACTGCAAACAGCGGCAGGAAGGTGTGCCAAACACTGGCAAGGGGAAGCTGGCTTATAACCCCATAAGCCCACCCCCAACAACACAGCTCTAATGAGGTTCTAATTCCCGAATTGCCATCAGCTAAGGATGGATCTATCAGAACACATTCATTTGTTTGTGGGGGACACCTGGATCAAACCATGACAGTCCTGTAGGGGAAATCTAGCCCAGAAACCTCAGAAGGGTCTGATCTTTCTTTATCTCTGACCCCTTAGGGAACCATTCCCCTCTTTTCCAAGAAGGCCTTTCCTAAAGAATTAATATTTCTTGAAAAATGGCCATTTTCTAGAAATATTGACCCCAGATATCAAGACTGACTGACTAACCCGGTTGCCCACAGATCTCACATAAAAATTTCCAACCTAAGTCTCAGGGTGGAATTCTCAAACCCCCTCATTCCTCCCTGGGCAAGAGCTGTCTTCCTTCCATCTTTTAAGCTCGTCTTCTCTTAAAGCTCTAAGTCACAATAAAACCTTTCTTAACCTTATCCTCTGGTCTGCAGATCTCATTCTTTGCATTCATGAGGCAAGAATCGGGGAACATCCCAAAATTATTGGTGCATTTTTGTATGTTGGTTCATTGTCAGAGGGATCTCCAAATTCCTGTATCCCCATCAGCTGGGGACTGAGCATTCAGAACACATGACTCTATGGGGGACATGTGATTCAAACCATCACACTGTCTTTAGAAAGATAAGAGAATATCTGGACAATTTGGAGCATCCGTGAGGTTCATTAGTCACTGTGATGCTGTTTGTAGATGCCAGCCAATTAAGAACTTTATTACAAAGAAATATTAAATGTTTAAGGAGCTAGAAATGCCAACTACCCTTGACTTGATCATTACAAATTATATACATGTATCGAATTATCGTACTTTTCTCCATAAGCACATACAATTATTATGTGTCAATTAAATTTTCCTCCCTGTAGAGGAGGAAAAATAATTTTCTTTATAGTTCTTAGCTGGAACTCTCTGCAACAAAAGACCGATTAACAGGAGAGAGAGAGAGACAGGCAGAGATTTAATGACAATCATACCTCCTGCATTCATGGGAGAAACTCAGAGAAGTGTGCAAATCTCTAGAGCAGATCTCTAAGAATTGTTTCAGGCTTTGGGTTTACATTCCATCCCTGAAACAAAGAAAGAAGCTGCGAGGCAGGACTTGATGGAGAGATGGCCAGGACCAACCTCTTGAACAAAGGTGAGCTTGGTTGTGTAGATTTAAGTCTGTGCCTCCTCCATAGGTCAAGTCTCTCTGATTTTGCTCTCCTTGTCTTGTGCAGTGGGGGTTCTTCTACAGAAGGAAATGTTGTAGTCAGCTCCACATTGCTGGAACAAACTTCCAAACAGACACAGTTTATGGGAGAAAAGGATTTATTTCAAGCTTACAGATCCAGGGTGAACTTCATCAATGGTGGAAGAAACTGCTTACTTCTAAACATCCAAGCAGAGAGAAACAGCTGCAGCAAGCAAATGTGAACCAGCAGCCAGTCAATACCAAAAAAACAAGCAGCAAGCACGGGCCCTGCAGAGCTAAACTTGCTCTCTTTATATCTTTGGGCTGAAATTTGGATGGGCACTATCGACACAGACCCCTGTAGCAGGAATCTGTCTGCTATGGACTGAAGTTGCGAGCTCAATTTTAAGAAAACATCTAAGTCGTTTACATTTATCACATCCAAACTACCACAGATAACTTCTCAGAATAATAACTCAGAATTATCCTTGTGCCAAAGAAACATAATTTGGGGTTGGTTATGCCAGTCTTCCCAAGATCTATTTTGGCATTGTATAATCTGGTCTAATACAAGTATATTTGGTACCACAAGCCCTAAACTCCATCACCTCCCCTCGATTCCTGTCTACCCTCCTATTCTACCCTATGGTATTGAAAACTGTAGATAGTGGCTGGAGCAGAAGGTTAACCAGGAAAGGAGGAAAGCTAACCATACCTAATTCCCTAAAGAAAGACCACATGGTGGCACATGCCTTTAATCCCAACACTCAGGAAGCAGAGGTAGGAGGATCGCTGTGAGTACAAGGGTACCCCGAGACTACATAGTAAATTCCAGGTCAGCCTGGGCTACAGCAATACCCTATCTTGAAAAACAAAAATACAAAACAGCCCCCCCCAAAAAAAAATGAAAGACAGAAAGAAAGAAGGAAGGAAAAGAAGAATGAAAGAAAGAAAGGCAGGCAACATAGCTAACTGGTGTGTCAGATAGGACATGATTCTTGCCATTTTGAATCAGAGATGTTTTTGCTCACCAACATACTACTCTCATGAGATTGAGGATTTTAATCTTTCTTCTTGGAAATGCCGAGGTCCTTCCCTGAGGACATGTAAGTGGAAACTAGTCTCTGGGAGGAAGGGGATCTTTGGTGGTTGTCATGGTTTGATCCATGTGTCCCCCACAGACTAATGTGTTCTGAATGCTCAATCCCCAGCTGATGGCAGTTTGGGTATTAGAACCTCGCTGGAGTTGTGTTGTTGGGGGCGGGCTTATGGGGGTTATAAGCCAGCTTCCCCTTGCCAGTGTTTGGCTCACCTTCCTGCCGCTGTTTGCAGTGATGTCCACCCCTCTGCTCATGCCATCGGTTTCCCTGCCAGGATGGAGTCTCCCCTCAAGTCTGTAAGCCAAAATCAACCCTTTCCACAAGCTGCCTTTGGTTGGGTTCTTTGTTGTAGCAACGAGAAAGCTGACTACAACAGTGATGTCACTGCTCACGGGTTGCCCACGCTTCTGTAAGTAACCCCAATAAACTCACTGGCTCCCCAAGCTGGACCTTTTTTTTTTTTTTTTTCGGTCTGTCATGTTCTTATTATCTGGGTGAATAGAAATAATCTCCCCAGGAGAAGTCATGAAATAGTCTCACTATGCAAATTGAAGTTTTGCTTCAAGTTATTGGGACAGTATTAATTACTAAATTAGACATAACTAAGACTTGAATGGACGGTATGACTTTTATTCTTTTTGCATGTGTATACGGTGTGTATACATGTCATACGTGTGCAGGTGTATGTGCACACATTTGCACATGCATGTGGAGGTCAAAGGTCAGCATTGGCGGTCTTCCTTAGACACTTTTCACCCAGGGATTCTTTTGTCTTTTCCTTTCCGACACTCAGACTAAAGGCATATGCTTCCATGCCTTGTGTGAGTTTTGGGGATCCAAACTCAGCTTCCCGTGTGTGTGTGTGTGTGTGTGTGTGTGTGTGTGTGTGTGTGTGTGTGTGTGGCAAACACTTTATCCACTGACCCATGTCTCCAGCCCTGTGGGACTTTTCTATTGCCTAAGAACAAGCAGGAAAGTTGTGGAGAATGACTAGATTTATAGTCACAAGCAAGAGAGAGATCGCCTGCTGACCATTTCAAAAAGCAAGCAGGCGTCCACAGTATTACATTCCATGAGCCCAGATGACCAGTTGAGCTGGTTATATTTCCTATTTTCTTTTCAATAGAAACCCACGCACTGCGTTCAGACACAGGCTTATTCATTTAACAAATGATGTCTCCCATAGGTCTGTAGATGGCTGGCCCTCAAGGAGTCGACAGTCTCATGGGAAAGAAAGAAGAGCAAATAGAAATGAAAATAACTTAGACAGAAGGAGACAGCGGAAGTGTGTAATCGAAGGTAAGGAATGATCATAAATGATGATTGAAGTTGTACCTGGGCCACATCTTAAGTGTTAGAGGCTCGGATTGGATTCTGATCTGAGGACAGGGTTGATTTCTGCTAAGAGAAGGAAGGATCAGCTTTGCACGTCTGAATAATCTTTTGCTAAAGCAAGATCATAAGAAGAAAATATTAGGCCCTTTAATCACATTGTTTAAAATGCAGTCTTTAAAATTTTCTGATAGATTTTTCACACTTAACATGGACGCTAACGAAGTGCTATAATTCATAAGTACACTTGGGAATTCAGGGCCGACTGTTCTAGAAACGTCTCCCTGGCGCCATGGAAAGCAGTTGTGGAATGTAAACTGAAGCATAACACGCTGGAGGCAGGGAGGCCAGTTAGAGGCTGTTGCACTGACTACGGAGAAATGACAGAGGCTGTCATTGATCATATGTCTCCCCAAAAGACTTGTACATGTTCAAGGCCAAGTTCTCAATGCTTTGTCCAGAGGCAGGGTCTTAGGGAAGTGATTGGATCATGAGGCTCTGACTATGGAAACTCTGAACACCAGGTATGTGACAGTTTGTCTTTATGTTTCATTGTCTCGTGACAGATGGATTCCACAGACAACAGTTGTCACTACAAACATGACTTGGTTCCACTCGTAATTTGAACAACGAAGCCAACTTCTTCTCATGCTTAGCAAAAGACAGCATCATGTCTTGACAAGAGCTATAAACACGCGTGGTGCCTGGTGATGTCTCTTGCTCCTTAGGAAGCCCCGAGTTCCGGTTCCTCATCTGTCAAAGGAATATAAAGGCATCTGTCCTGTTTCTTGACTGAACCTCCAGAAGGGAGATGCTAATACCCACTGGGCTGGGAGCAGGAGCTTTTCTTTCCCTCAAGTCTGCTCTCCCACCGCTCCCTGATGTGATCTTGAGCAAGTCACGAGACCACCTCTGCCCTCACATTCCTTCTCTGTAGTGTGAATGTCCTTGGGATGGATGGTTTCTAAGCACCTTCCTATAAAACATCGTGACCCACCGAAGGTGAACGATGAGATGAAACATGAAGCATGCTTTGTCACAGTTGGGATTTTATTTATCTGGTTGTCTGGTTCGGGAAAGGAGGGTTAGGAGACGTAGGGTTGGGGGGGATAAAAAGTTTACCAGTAGAATTATCTGCACATTATCCAACCCATGGAAAATGGAAGAAGCTGTGAAGATTGTCTCAATATGCAGAGCCACCAGGCAATCACTGACAATAAAATGTGATTTCAGTGATCCATGCTGTGTTTTAATTTTCTGGCCCTGGCATGCCCATTATTTAAGCACGCATTTGGATTGGTGCCAGCATGCCCCTGGCACAGGAAGAGAGGCTGCAGAGAAGAGTGCATCAGCTCACACCAGCAGATCTAGGGTTTCTTCAATTGTGATCTTTTAAAAAAATAATTTTATTTATTTGTAAGGAGAGAGAGAGAGAGAGAGAGAGAGAGAGAGAGAGAGAGAATGGACACATCATGGCCTCTTACCACTGCAAACAAACTCCAGACACATGTGCCACTTTGTGCATCTAGCTTTATGTGGGTACTGGGGAACCAAACCCTTTCCATCAGGCTTTGTAAGCCGGTACCTTTAACCATTGAGCCATCTCTCCAGCCTTCTGATCCTCTTAAAGGGTCAGAAAAAGAGGCTGGAGAGCAGAGTATATACATAGGACATAGAGAAGCTGGGAGGGGCACTGGAGAAACAGGGAGAAAATGTGAAAGGAAAGGAGGCTGGAGGAAACGTTCGAATAGAATGAAGGGAAGGAAGGAGGGAAGCTCATCCCTGTTAGTGCTTCATGGAGAATACAAAAGGGAGACCAGAGATGAGGAGCAGGTAGGAGTTGGAGACCACAGGACTATAAGCCCTGATGTCCTCTGCTCGGGTGAGTGACTTGCCACCCCCAGCTGTGCTCCTTCAGAACCCGACCCTGCACTTGCCCTCCGCCGGTGCTCTATGGAAGCTCCAGAAATGGCTGGACTATAGCCTGACTGTCTCTTGCCTAGTGTGGAGCTCTGCTCAGGAGTTTGCACAGGACTAACTGAGACCCTCTTAGAGTTTCCCTCGAGGTGGACTTTCTTCTTACCTTTTCCTTCCTTTCCTCTTATGATGTCTAGCTTTGCCTGTCACTGTGAGGGTCATTGGTACTTGGAATAGCATCTCGCAGCAATGGTTGATTTAAAGTCAAGGAGATGCTTCTCAGGAGTGTGAGTGGGGCCTGTGGTGGTTCATCTATATGTGTTTAGAATTACCGATGAGACAAGCCTCTGGGAGTTTCCAGACAGGATTCACTGAGTGACACCATCCCATGGGCTGGGGCCCTGAGTTGAATCAAAAGGAGCAAATAGGCTGAGCACCAGCCTTCATCTCGTCTACTTCTAGACAGTATCCATACATTGAGTCCTGCTTCTCCGTGCTCCTGTCCATGCCTTCTCCTCCATGATGGGCTGACCCTCAAACCATGAGACTTCCATAAGTTACTATTGTCAAGTATTTTGTCACAGTCACGAGGCAATACAGACAAAATAGGTCTTGTTTAATCAGGTCAGGTTTCCCAGAGCCTCAAGACTGCAGCATCCAAACCTGCCTGCCTGCCTTTTCAGCCTGTCCCTGACCCTGCAGATTTCACACTTGCCAGCACCCAGAATTCTCTGAGCTAATTCCTGAAAAGACCTGTCCTAAACAATCGAGTATCTATTTTCTATGGAGGGCTCTCATCTTTCACAGGCACCAGATATGTACTAGCCCACAGGCTCCGCTGGTGATGCCTGCTCCCTCTCACCTGGGTCATTCATGGTGCTCACAATCCTCCATTTAGTCTCTTCTTTTTTTAATGCCATCTTTCTCTTGACTTCCAGTTGGAGCAAACCATATGGTTCTATGGCATCATTCACACTTTCAAGACTACAGCCTCAAAAATCTGATTATGGAAGATTATTCATATAACACTTGAGTGGATGGGGCAGAGAAGAACTGTAGGGTAAATCAGAATGAAAGGAAAGAGGTTGGATATATATATACACAGCTAGCTGAAGCCTAAATGAAATTGGTGGCAATTTCAGATTTGAATGTTTAGTTAAATAGATCGCCAAGTGCTTTTTTGCAATAAAGTGTGAAATAGGAAGATACCAGGAAGGAAATCAGGGAAACAGACAGGTGCACAATGGCTTATGTTGGGATGTTTGGGTTTTTCAAGGTAGGGTCTCACTCTAGTCCAGGAACCTGGAATTCATTATGTAGTCTCAGGCTGAGCTCAAACTCACTGCGGTCCTCCTACCTCTGCCTTCTGAGTGCTGGGATTAAAGGTGTGTGTTACCATGCCCCGCTCATGTTGGGTTTTGTTTATTGGCGAACCCATTAAAAATGTATATTTCCTTTCTCACCATCTCCTAAATTCCCTTACTTTAGAGGGACATAAAAGGAATATTCCATGCCTGCACTTCAATTTCTCCTCAACTTTTATAGATACCTGTGCCTTGCTTTTTAATAGGATGAAAGGACATTGTAGAAGCATGTGATCTTTCCTGAAGATGGTTTCCTTGGTTTCTGCAGAAAGTCACCAGGACCATCAATGTGAGGATGTGAAAAGAAGCTCACCTACAAATGACCAGCAAGGACATGATAAGTGTTGAGGGTTGTCCTCCAGTGTCCTTGCCTGACATTGCCTGATGGCTTCCAAAGTTGGATTTCCTTGTTTGAACTTGTGCGGAATTCTTTGAAACACAAAGAGCTCACATTCAGCCCTTCTTCTATCCATTTATTCAACTCTAGCTGGCTCTGTGCCTAGCAGGTACCAGGTGCCCTTTTGCTGGTTTTGTTTGGGGTTTTGGCTGCTTAGTCAAGGCCTGTGGAGTAAGCAATGTGGTTTACTCTCCGCTCCTGCTGTCCAACACCACAGGGCAGTTTAAAACCTTCCTGAAGCTTCAGGATTTTTAAGTCGTGGCCAGTAGACAGAGTAAAGGAGAAAATCCATTTGAACTTGTGCAGATGCATGGAAGTTGTCAAAGTGTGAGATCCAGGATACAGTATCCTTGACTACAAAATGAAGTGGAGAATTCTGGGATGGGGGAGGGACAGTAGGTGAAGATACCATACCTCCAGTGATCAAGGGGAATGGAGAAGGTCTGAGAGACAGAGGATTTGGAGTGAGACTGATGTTTCCAGTTTGGCCATTTTCATAGAAGAGTTCAGAAACAAGACATAGTAAGGAATTGGAAAGATGTTTTAGTAAAAACGTCTCACTTAAAGGGTAAGCATGAGCTTTTCAAGGGAGTCATAATGCTGGAATTTGGGGAGTTCATTTTATGCGAAAATTTTAATGGAAGAGAGAATTATTCATGAGTTAAGGTGAAGGAAAGGTGGGGAAATCCAGAAATGCATCAGGATGCTTGTGGAATAGAGCTCATTTCTCTTGTCTGTCCTTACATGGGGTTTCTGCATGTGTCATGGTATCTGACATAATGAAAACGAATCAATCTGTTATCTGTTGCCATGTTGGGTGGTAACACGATGTTCTTCTATACCATGGCTTCTGTGACTGTATCAGCCTGTAACTCCCATGGGGTCTTCCTCTTATTTTTCCCTGTGCCTCGCTAGCCTACCTCATTTCCTCTCTCAGATATCCAAGCCTTAATCATAAGGGAGTGGAAGTCCAATTTCCACATCTATTTCCATATGATATGGAAGGTTACTGACTCTTCTATGGAGGGAAAGACCATCTCTGGCTACCTGACCTATGGGTGTCAGAGGCATTGCGGATGACTCTTAAGTTTAGATGGATGGATATTTTGCAGGACTTTCATTTTAGCCGGGGACTGTTGAAGTCTGGAAGACACACATTTTACATGGTTAGGGACCAAACATGAGGAGCATAATGGTTACTGGAAGCCTCACCAATGGTGAAAAGCAGGTCAGACTAGGTAAGGCAATTTTTACTGTTGTCCAAGTGGTGTTTGGGGTTGGGCAATGGTAGAACCATATCAGGAATGCACACATTTAGCCCTAGAGCAAGAAGAATGCTTATAAATCATAGAACTGAGTATGGAAAGCAATCCAGCCTGAAACAGTTATTTGCGCTGTTCAGCTGTGCTTGAACTCAGAATGAACATATAATATGCAAAATATGATTAAAAGGAGGGTCAGGGGGTGCACCCTAGTGCTCCCCAAACTGACTGTACTCACAGCTTTTATTCCGTTTCAGGCAGTGAAAGCTAAGGGGGAGTCAGAGCATGCATGAGACAGGTCAGAAGTTTGAATCACAACTTTGCATCAGATCAGATCAGGGGCTGTTTGTTTAGGTTTATTTCATGAGGAAATCTTTGGAGAAGCTGTGAGTTCCTGCCTTCAAGACCAAGACACTCCACCCAAGGTGCACAGCCTCCATATCCTCCGGCTCAGCTCGTGCAAAGATTACCCTTTTGCCAATTAGCTGGGTAGCCAAACAAAATCACATGAAAGATTGATAATTTTAGGTGATCTTGGGCCATTAAATGGTTCATAAGTGTGTGACAGTGGAGGGCATCACCCAAAATGGGAAGGAAGAAGGGAAGGAAGGAAGGGAGGAAGGAAGGAAGGAAGGAAGGAAGGAAGGAAGGAAGGAAGGAAGGAAGGAAGGAAGGAGAGGGAGAGGAAACAGGATGTTCCTCCACATCCCTCTCTCTGTGTAACCCTCAGTGTGTGTGTGAGACTCTGTCTTTGTCTCGTGATCCCTGTATCCACATAAGTTTGACTCCTCCCCAACCTGACTGGGTGGGGAGTAGGAGAGCTGAGTACTCTTTCTTAACCAATTTGCTGATCCAATTGTTGATTTTTTTTTTTGGCATGGTTTTCTTTTTCTTTCTTTCTTTCTTTTTTTTTTTTTTTTTGAAAAGTTTAATGAAGAATTCATGATTGCTGTAAAAATTTTTGGGGTACATTGATAAGAAAAGAATAAAATTCTTTTATAATCATGCATCCCAAAGTCATTAGTGTTAACTTTTACATGCAATATTTTAATACTGTTTTCTGCAAAATCGGGGTCCTATGTTAGGCTCCTTAACTCTAGCCTTAAATTAAAGTAAATTAAATTGGCAAAGACCATATTTGCAGGAGGAAAATAAACAGAAGTTTATTAACATATGCATTGTGATTACACATCAGAGCACACAGATGAGAAATGCAAGGAAACCACAGAACTTGGATATACATAGGCTCCTCTCACCTAGGGACAGGTGTTTGGCTTCTAGGAGGAAGAGGAGAATTATGGGAAGACAAGCAGGAAAAATGGCATTTTGCTCAAAATAATTCATATGCCAGAGAGGCATATTTTGTAGTGATATGTTGTGATGCTTTTTGCACTCTATGTCATAGAGAGTATTTTATAACTTGGCTTTTATACTTGATCACACACTATGTGACTTAGTTCAAGATAACATATTCCTTTACTATAGCAGCATTCTTAGCTACTATGATATACTCTATTGCCTAGTATATTCTATTCTATCCTTTAACAAATTTAGATGAAGCATTAAAAGATTAATTTTTCTACACGGATCTTTATCTACGTATCCGGTTATTCTCCTCTGATAAATTCCTAGTGTTGTAGTCAGCCTTCTAGTTGCTGTGCAGAAAGAACCCAAGAAAGAGTGGCTTGTGGAGGAATGGGTTTATTTGGCTTATGGACTCCAGGGGAGACTCCATCCTGGCAGGGAAAACAGTGGCATGAGCAGAGGGTGGACATCACCTCTGCCACAGCACTGCAAATAGTGGCAGGAAGGTGTGTCAAATACTGGCAAGGGGAAGCTGGCTTATAGCCCCCATAAGCCCACCCCCAACAACACAGTTCCATCGAGGTTGTAAAACCCAAACTGCCATCAGCTGAGGATAGATTACCCAGAACACATTCATTTGTTTGTGGGGGACACCTGGATCAAACCATGACACCTAGAAAGAAGATAAGTAATGTAATAAATATGTTCATTTTTTTGTGTGTGTGGTGCTAGGGACCAAATCCAGGGCCTTTATAAATTAGGCAGACACTCTTATTGAGCTTCATCTCTAGCCAATTGGTAGGGATAATTTTGAAAGACTTTTGATACCTATTCAATCAATCTTTTCTTCATATAAATATACCAGCAAATAAAAGTACTGTGACATTAATACCATGTTTATCAGAATATATTGACATCACATATTAATCAGTATCTATAAAACCCCTACTACCAGAATTAAGCTTGAAAAAAAAGTTCATCTTTGTGAAAAAATTCTCTTTATAGGATTTTTTGAAACTAAGTAGCTCTCCCTTCATTGGTGTATATTTACTATGGAATCTACACATATTGCCTCAGAGTAAAGTGACATAAGGGCAGATGGCCTTTGAAAGAATACACACACACATAAATAAACAGAACTAATGATGCTTAGTATTTGAGGCTTACTGGGCTGGATGAGATCAGGGTCAGCCAGAGAGTAAGTAGATTTTGTACTTTTAGAATCCATGATGCAGCAGATACAGAGTCCGTCTATGACAGCCTTCCATCAAGCCAGATCAGAGACTCTCAGGAGCCAGTCATAACATAAGCAAGTAGAGAGGGTAGCTGTGCTCCTGAGGGTAGACCTGATCTACAGATCCTTAGTTCTGATGTAGGATTTTTGGGGTTCAGAGAAGAATTCCCAGATTTGTGAATCCCAACTCTTGAGTCTTTATCTGATTTAGCAAAGAATTGAGAGGGAAAAAAAAGGGGAGGGGTTCCAATAAGGGTATATTGTTCAATTGTGAGGCTTATTTTTAGGGAAAATGAGTATCCAAGGGAGAAGGGAGGAAGGAGAGATGGGAAATCTCCAGGAAAGAAAGCCTATGGAAAGGGTATATATACACATACACATGGAGGCAAAGGACTCGGGGCTTAAAGAGAGATCATTCATGTAGCAAAGAGAAAAAACATCCAGAAAAAAACACATGTAGAAAACAAGCAGAAAAATGCCCAGGTAAATAAGAAAATCCCCTCCCTCCCCCCACATGCCTTCCCAGTTTAGGGGGGAAAGGGGAGGGGAGAGGGGAGAAAGGGAAGAGGGGAGGAGGGGAGGAAGGGAGGGGAAGGGATGGGAGGGGGGAGAGAGAGAGACAGATTACAGCAGGCATATGTATATGGATCAGACATCCAATTAGGATAATTATTGCCATCACAGTCAGGTGTGTAAGGGAGAGACCTGATTGGTTGGTGGACTCAAGGGGCTGGCTCAATAGGGAACAGCCCACCCAGGTGTGCCCAGCTGAGGAATAAGCAGGAAGTTGCTGCCAGGGAGTACTGTTTTCAGCCATCTAGGATGAGACTGGATCGCAGATTCTAGTCCTTCCAGGGCAGGTAAGGTGTCATTTCCTTGGACCTTATCCCTGGCTGACTGCCTATCAAGAAAAGCCATTATTTTCTGCTATTTCTCCTTTAATACCTAGTGTAGGAGAGAAACAATTTTTCTCTATCCTTCATAGTGCTCAGATGGGATAGACCCTTTAACAAAGGAGAGACTAACAGAACAGCAAATGGAAGTGTAATAACATAGAAACCTCATGCTTACATGGGTGATGCCCGTAGAAAATAGGTTGAATGATTATCTGCTGGAGCAGAACTTTCCCTAGATGTGAAGCATGTGCAGCTGAGGGTTGAGAAACTAGGAAAACCACTGGGAATAAGCATAAGGTTTGTAAGGAAGATCCATGTTGACAAGGTATTCCATTTTTTAGGTATATGCCTTCCTTCTGTCCCTGATGCCAAGAAGGTTGGAGGCTACATACAGGTAATGTCTACTCCATTTTCAGAGTCTCCACTATATAATCCATATGCCAAAGAGGGATGCAGTTATTCCTGGGTATCCATAGGGGATTGGTTCCACCCTGCAGATAAAAAAAAAATTTAAGATGGTCAAGTTGCTTTTCTTAAATTGCATCCTGTTTGCACCTAAAACAATCCCTGGGTACAATTACCTTTGCAATGAAGAAGAAATGTACATAGCTGTCATGCATAGTTCAGGAAAGAGCTATATATTCCATGAAGGTTTGTTGAGTTCATAGATATGGAACAGGGAGCCAAACATTGTTTGGAAAGGCATACTCTGGTCTCCTAGCCTATGAAGGAGGACAGGATAAGGCTGGCTTCTTCTAGGCAGTTTCAGTCCGATATTGAACCCAGAGAGAACCAGAGATGCCACCCCACATGCCTTCTCACTCTGGCACAAGAATAAAACTCTTGGCAGAGCTGGAAGTCATGTCTGACTGTATGACTAAGTGCCTCCTGCTGCCCACAGTCTAACATGCTACCTAGACCATGGACTAACCCAGGTGGGTTCACCCTGGGGTCCACCCTCCAAATCTACAAACCAATCAGGTTTTCCCCTTACATACTTCAATCTTACACTGTAAAGGCTATGGTCTTCCCCAACCCTCACCTCCCTCTCTCTCAGTATAACCCTCAGTGTGTGTGTGAGTCTCTGTCTTTATCTTGTGATACCTGTATCCATGTGAGTTTGGCCCCTAACCATCCTGGCTGTGTGTGTGTGTGGGGGGATGAAATCTGAGTCCTTTCTCTTAATCTAAACATTTTGTTTGCCTCTGTTTTATAGTTTGGGGTAACTTCTCACGTTAATTACATGTATAATTTTCCTGTGATCTCTGAATCCTCCACGCAGGTATCTTACACTCCAGGTCTGTCTCGTGGGTACTTTCATGAACTCTATGTCTGTTCCCTGTTCTCTGAACTTTGGGCAGCCTCTTTCCTCTTTAAGATCTTTCCCCTGGATTTTTGGGTCTCTGCTTTGATATTTTCCCTTTCTTTTCTTCTGTAAGCTTTCTTCATTTGCCCTCTAAACTTCACTCTGGCAGATGTCGTGCGTGGTCTAAGTCTCCCCACGTATGCATCTAGGTTTGATCGTCCACATGCTGGTGGCTCTACTCCAATCTCTCCTTCGGTTTCTCTCAAGCGAGCTGTATGAGCTCCCCTCATGTGCTGGTAGCTTTATTCCAGTTTCTCCCCAAAAACTTTAATTTTTTTAAAATGAGCCTTATAAACTATGCAGTGTTTTCCACATGAGATCATGTTCTAGCCTTCCTTTCTAGATCCCAGTCACCCTTAAATTAACTCCACAATTTGTGTTTTCTCCCTAAATAAACTTAATAATTCATAATTTATCTTTCTTGAGTCTGTCTTTATTAATTCTTTATTAAAGTTAGGACAAAACTCAAACTTTAGGTTCATAAATCTGGGGGACTCCCCTCCTGAGTCCCAAAATCCTACACCACTAAGGTACGCTCATCAACACCAAACTTCCCAAATACTCAGCAGGTGTAATTACATGCCGATGTGCTAACTGTAGGAATCACCTTGACTTTATCATGAAAGTCACAAAAGGGATTTTATTAATGACTCAGACATTCGATCAACTATAGACGATCAATAAATGCTTGCTACATTGAATTACTTCGTTGCTACATTGAATTGTTCAATAAATGTTTGTGACATTGAATGGCCAGGATGTCTGTGTCTTTCTTAGGTATTCACCTGAGGGGTAGATTGTTAACATAAATGGGATTGTCAAACTGACATTTATAATTCTGTGCACCTAACAAGAAAGAAACCAGAACCAGAGGAAGCAGGTTGAGAAGTATGGTTAGGTGCCAACTTTGTTAATGTTCTTCTGGGTTCAAGGAGGTGGAGGGAAAAGACAGATCAATGCATCAAGCCCATGATTAATACAAGATATTAACTGCCACCCGATAGCGTAAGAGCAACTTCACCTGTTCCTCCACATGTTTTATTGCCTATGAGCCAGGAATGATAATAACACAGAAAATCATTCCCAGGCTGGATAAACCTGGCAGTGAAGTCACTTCTGTCCCCACGACACCCACTTCTAAACTGTCATTGCATCTCTTTAAATAGTGGCTCCCATAAAGCCAATTAAAATCCTGGCTTGCCGTGGGACAATGTAGGAAATGTAGGTTTCATTCTTTTCTATGAGAACAAAAGCAATGGCAATAAAGCCCTTGTCGATGTTCTCTGTCACCCCACACTTATCAACTCTAGGCACCAGCTACGTAGGTAAGAAAAGGGGACTGAAGACTGACAAATCAAAATTTGCAGAGCTCGGCTCCCATGGGTGCCCCAAAGACAAGCATTTGTATGTCTTGATAACCAAAAGCACCGGTGACTTTTGCAACAATTCCTCCCTACCTTGCTCAGAAACCCACACAGTGTGGTAACTCCCAAGCTTTCCATCTCTGATGAGCCATCATGTCCCTGGAGCCTTATTTAGCAGGCTGCAATGTTAGCTGACTCCCAGGCTCCATAGCAGACACAGGAAAGAGGCTTGCTCTGTTCAGTGAAAATTTTGCTGCACAGATCATCCATCCCACTAAAATGCTTCCCAACAACTTCCCATTGGCATTCTAAACATGTTGCGTGGATTTTTTTAAACGCTATCACATAGATCAAGATCATTAAACCCTTCCCCACAACTATGGTTACTTTGGTGGACTGTGTACACAGAGAGAAGATATATGCACTTTGTGTGTGTGTGTGTGTGTGTGTGTGTGTGTGTGTGTGTGTGTGTGTGTGTGTGTACTGATCCCCCTGGTGTCTCTCAACATTGTGGACTCCCACTTCCTATTATGTGACCAGCAGTCTCTTTCTCCTGCAAAGAGAGATTACAAATACAATCCCAGAATTGCAAATAGAACGGCTGATACCTTTTGTTCAGCTTCCTGTCCAAGTTGTTACAACCTTTGTCATGGTAATGGACCATCAACATTTCATAGCCTGAATATTCTCTCTGCTGCTCCTAAGCATTATGCCATCTAAATTTGGATGATTTTATGGTCTTCTTCCATGCCTGCTTGCTCTGTCCCTGGGTAAAGATAGGGGGGGGGGGGAAGTTGAGCTGCTTTAAGACACCCCAGAGTTCTCAATAGAAGCAAACAGTTTTCCAAGCATTCAGACCACCACACAGCACAGAGCCCTGTCTATGAATCTGAAAACTAAAATACGAATGTTTGAGCTTTGTTCATCCAGTCTTACAAAAGGTAGGGTGTTTTCTATTTCATATATATGGTCTCCAATTGTGAGGAGTGGTTTTCATCATGCATCCAACCTATGTATCAAGTGAGTGCTCATTTTGTGTTCAACATTGTGATGCAGGATTTGGGGTTCAGGGAAGGATTAAATTCTATAAAGATGCAGGAGAACCCAGGTTCGTGGATCCTTATCTGAGTTAACAAAGAAATGAAAAAGAAGGATATATTATGAATTAGGACTTTTAGTTAGTGAGACAGAATAGGAAAAAAACTAGCCAATTTAGGCAGT
>PVHP010011035.1:0-46139 GCA_004024765.1 Zapus hudsonius
GCTCTCATCCTTTCCTTTCCCCAGGCTTGCCTCCAATTGTCACTTTTACCTCTAGCTAACAGGTAGACCCTTGCCCCATCTGCCTGTCCTGAATGCCTGTTGGACTCCCTCTCTCTGCTTTGGTTTTTGTTACTCCATTTGCACAAAAACACATTTCCTCATCCTTTTAAGGAACAAACTCAAAGTCCTCCATGCTACAAGGGGTCAAACATTATCAGACCAAATGTGAGCTTTCTTACCTTCAATTTCCCATGGAATTCCATGCTAATTGCTGACAAAGGACTTGATACTATTCATCTGTATCAGTAAGAAGGGTGCAGCCCATGCAGAGTGCTGGCATAGCATGCACAAGGCCCTGGATTTGGTCCCTAGTGCTGCATAAACCCACAGTGGTGATGCACTCTTGCAATCCAGCACTTGGGAGGTGGAGGTGGCGGTGAGAGGACAGGGCAGGGTCATTTCTAGCTACATAACAAGGTGAGGCTGATCAGAGCTACATGAGATCCTATTTCAAAAAAAATGTAGCAGCTTCCACTTATTTAAGGGGAAGGCACACAGTAGGCACTTCATTCACATATAAAAGTGAAATACATAAGAGCTTTGGGATGTTATCTGAGGCATAGTTTTGGTTTAGGCTAGGGCTAATTTGGCATTGCATGTGTTTTGTTATTATCTTTCTCTTATCATGTATGTATGTATGTATGTATGTATGTATGTATGTATGTATGTATCTATCATTTTGTTACATGACAGGCTTTTTAATCACATAGCAGACATTTTAGCCCTGAATTATACATTCAGGAAGGAAAGGGCACAAGGAAATACTAAGCACCCAGTGATAAGATTTATATGCAATAAAAATGCACAAAATGAAAAGCTAAAGATAAACATAAACATAGATTAATTCGCTTTTGCCCATACACCTTTGACTTTCCCATTTTCTCTCTTTGGAGGATTCTGGGGTGAAGAAATTGCCCAATGAGCTCTGTTCTAACACCCAGCAAACCTTCTCCAAGCTGCTCTTTTCCCAGATCACAGCCAGAGGCAGCTGACTATTGGTGCCCTCCTTACACTGGCCTGAGACTGGAATCCCACATAACTGGCTAGCTGACTTCCATGTATAAATTAACCTGCCTGGCTCCAAAATACATATGGGATTTTGTGAATGAGAACTCAAGACAGTTAAATAAGTAGAATAAACCTGTTATGTTTTGGACATTTCCTTTGGGTCTGTTAGAGTACAGGGGCAATGATTTTCTTGGGTATAGTTGCTTAAACATATCGAAGCATCTAAAGTTGTTTCTGTTATTGATTTCTTATTTTTAGCCAAATATCCTGTTCCTGCTACTTGTTGGTTGTTTTATAATCCTGCTTATGTAAAGTCTTAGCATCTCAACGAAGCTTTGGGATATAATCTAGGGTTAGGGTTTGGGCTTGAGCTACTCTGCCTAAACAGGTGTTTTGTTATTATATTTCCTTCTCTTTCTCTCTCTATTTACCTACCTACTTACCATCTATCTATATATGAACTAAAGAGTTCTGATAGTTTGGGCAACTCTAGAAGTGGAAATAAGTATTTTTAACTTCCAGACAAGTAACAACCATACATTATGCCCCAGAGGATGCTGAGAAGTAGAGACATCAGGTGATAAAAAATAATACATGATGAAAAAATAATACATGATGAAAAAATAATACATGATTGAACACATAATGGAAAAATCTTCACCCTATCCCCTTTGAAGCACAAATCTAAGAAGTATGCTGAGCAATTATAGTTTATCCAGAAATAGGGAAAACATAGAAAAAAAGGACACGATATTCAAGGAAACTCTGTGGCAATCTGTGACAATTTTAAGAGTTTGGGTGAGTTTATATTTTGCAGGGAAATTTGCGGAAGAGGGGGCAGAAAGAATGTAAGAGTCATGGTGGGGGGAGAATAATTAATGCATAAGAGGAAATGTCACCATGGATTCAATGGCTTTATCTAAGAACCTATGATACTGAACATATTGTTGTGTTAATATATGTAATTTTAAGCCAATAAAAACATTAAAAAAAGAGTTTGTTTAAAGAGGCAAACCCTTAAAGTACATACGTAGAATCAGTGTCTTTTTCTTTCTTCCGTATTCCAAAGGCCTTCCTTGTACGTTTTTTCAGTCCTATGGGAAAACAACAAAGAGTCAAAAAAATTATCAGCAGCACAAGTAAACATATATGGAACATTCCAGCCAGGTTTGGTGGAACAGCTCTAGACCCTGCTACCCCAGAGGATTTCAAGTTCAAGGGCTTTTTATTTTCAATTCTATAGCTTATGTTCAAAGTCAGAATGGCTATCATCGAGAAAACAAATGCTACAAGGTTGTGGAAATAGGAATCCTTCCTCACTGCTGGTGGGAGTACAAACTGTAGAGCCACTATGGAAATCAGTGTGATGATTTCTCAGAAAACTAAAAACAGATGTACCACATGACCCAGCTATACCACTCCTTGGCATTTAGCCCAAGGACTTTATATCCTACCACAGAGATACTTGCAAATCCATGTTCACTGCTGCTCTATTCACAAGAGCTAGGGCACAGAATCCACCTAGATGTCAACCAACTGATGGATGATGACAGTGTCGTACACAGACACAATGGAATATTATTCGGTTATAAAGAAAAATGAAATAAAAATTGTAGGAAAATAGTACACTGAAATGACTAGATTCGGAAAGACAAAGAACATATGTTCTCTTTCAGTATGTGGATCCTAGTTTAAAATTTCTAATTTTATATATTTTATATAAATTTATATAAAATTTTATATAATATTATATATATATGTGATTGGGTATAATAAAGGCTGGAAAACTAGAAAGGAACTCATAAGAGGAGAAAATAAAAGAGCCTTAAGGGAGAGGGCTGGGGAGGGTAATAGAATGTCTGTGATTTGAAAGTGGGGGGGTTGTCAGCTGGCATGGGAAGCTGGGAGAGGGGGCAGAGGTGAGGGTGGAAGGAAGATCAATTAAAATTAATATGAATGAAAATACCATAAGGAAACCTGACAATTTATAAAGTAATTAAAATAGTCTTTTTTTTTTTAAAGAAGGGACTAGGAATAAAGCTGAGTAGTAGAGCACTTGCCTAGCATGCAGTAGGCTGAAAGACTGAATCCCTACACTAGGGGAAAAAAAGGAAGAAAAAAAAAAAGAAAGTTGCTACATAGCTGTTAAATTTGCCTGTTCCAAAAGCCGTGTCTATGCATGTGTGAGCATGTCAACGTTATTCCCTCTGCAAAAGCTGTGTCTACACATGTGCACATGTGAATGTGATTCATTCCTCAGTTTTCAACAGGTGCTGATCAGGAACTTGTCCTGGTCAGCTATCAGCACTGTAAGCAACAGAAGGCTGGGTGCATATGGAGAAGATTTGCAAGCTTTTCTTTGACTACTGTGATTCATTAATCAGATTAAGGCTCTGATAAGGAATTGAAAAACAGATTTAGAATAGCCATTTTCAGGGTAGTTATAGTCTTCAGACTGGGATAATACTAAGATATAGACAATGTAAACCATACCAAGAAAGTGATGTCAGCCTGACCCACCTCTGCATTCCTATTCCATTGTCGGCCATGTCTTCAATGTCATGGCTTGACCAGAACATGAACCACACTCACTCTCAGAATTCCCTCCACATTGGTCCTCCACCCTCTGTTCCTTGTGTAGTCTTTGCCTTTGGTTGAAATTCAAGTCCATTCACATGCTCAGTCCTCAATCCTAAGAGCACTTGTATGTATCTTACACAGGAGAAATCCACTCATTAGTCAGTATTGTAGCTTCTTTGATAGACTGTGAGCTTTCCTGCAACAGAGGTCAGGGCTCTCTCATTGTCATGTCCCCTCCTCATCTGCCTGTCCATTCTTGTACAGGAACCAGATCATATATGTTGATTAAAGTTGTGTTCCAAGAAGCGCTACTCAGCAGTGCCCTAAGAAAGTCCCTTTTTTTATCCTAGCGAGCTAAAACTAGTTGGAGTCTTCTGTTCTTACCCCATTAAGATTAGCTTGGGCCTCAAGACTGGAAGCCGCCAAACGGGACCAGCGCACTGGAGGCAAATGCAGCGAGAGAGCTGTGGCCCATCTAATCCTAACAACCGACCTTAGGCCGATAGCTGAGATCCTGGCAAGAGATGAGCCACCACAGTCATATAGTGGAGGATCCATATGGAACCCCGCAGAGAATGACAGGATGAACAAGGGACCCACAGCCACAGCCATTCAATCAACACAGGATAAGCCAGTGAGACAGAATCCAACGATTTTCAACACAAAGACCCCTAAATTCTCAACATCAAAGCAGCCTTAATACTCACCCACCATGACTCAGGGAACTGAGCGGAAGAGGGGGCGAAAAGATTGTGAGAGCCGTGGTGGGGTAGAATATCCAGAGGCATGATGCCCCTGAGTAACAACATACTAGGGCCAGGAGAACCGGGCTGAGTACTAGGCCTATGATTCCCCTGCCCCAAGGACTGATCCAGACTGCCCACAGAGGAGGATACCCAGCCAATTGGGGATGGAGAAGAGGGGCATTGGGGAACTGGGGATAACAACTCATCGTTTGCCCACTAAATAATGTAATTCATTATGGACAATAAAAAAAGAAAAGAAAAAAAAAGATTAGCTTGGCTTCCCATGCTCTACATGCTCCATGGGTACATATGTGGTTTGTGTTTCTTATGTTAGTAAGGGTTATGGAAGTATATTAAGTGCCTCTGCATTCAGAACCTTAGATTTGTTGCAGAAAAATGGTCCCGAGATATAAGAGCTAAAAATGTCACTAATGTTGCTGGGTTCGGTGGCCCATGCCTATAATCTCAGCACTTGGGAAGCTGAGGCAGGAGGACTGATGTGGCTTTGAGGTCAGTCTGGGCTACAAAGTGAGAGAGACCTTGCTTTAGAAAAAAATAATAAGTCACTAATATTTCAGGATTTGTTTGGCACTACCAGGTGGAACGAAGGGAAAAACACAGACAGAATCAGGGAATTTGATAACATTTTCTTCCAAAACATGTGAGTCAGCCCAAACTGCACGCATATGTGAGTCATTCATTATCTGCCTCTTAGGATACTACTCAAATATCATCTCTGAAATGCCTCTGTGCAGTTTGATTTTTCATTTTATTAGCCATTCCATTTGAGAAGTTTAGATCTTTAAAATGTCACTGCTTTAAAAAAAATATCTTCTCCCACACAAAACTATTTTCTATGATTCTTTACAAAATGAGCTTATAGAAAAACTTACGGATACTTAATGCAACCCATGATAGTTAGGAATGCTTGCCCCTTACATTTGTAATTTTGTTTGCTAAATATCTTTCTTCTTTCTCCATTCCAACTGTCTTATTCTCTCATGGGGAGAAATATCAGTTTTTTAGTCATTATTTTCTCTTACAGTTTTCCTCAGGTTGAGCTCTGCACTCTAACATGGCCCAGATGGAACTTTTATGTTATGTACATTTTAACACAGCACAGAAGAGATGCCAGACAGATTATTAAAACAGATTATTCTGTACTAAGGAAGAAAAATAAGATAGGAGGTGTGGTAGTTTGAATAATGTCCCCCAATAGAATTTATTATAATTGTGAATTGTCTTCAGCCTTCTGGAGGAAGTGTCACTTTGGCCTGGCCTCCTGGGGTCTAGCCCTGAGGTATTTCAAATTGGATGCAAAATACTAGGGATAGATATGCAAAAGAAAAGCCGGAACCCCAGTCTGGCAGTTCTGCATGTTTGTGAGTTACAATGTGTGTGCTTTCTTGAGGTGCTGGTGGTGGATTTCTCTCTCTGCTTGCTTCTGTGAAAGGGAGCCAGCCTTTTTCCTTAACTTCCCCTGGGTCTGTTACTTCAATAAATACTTTCCTCCCCAAAATTGTGCCTGGTTTGGAGATTCATCCCAGCAGCGTGTGGCTGACTGCAACAGAGGGAGTAGGGAAAAAAATGAAAGAAACAAAGTAGACTGGCTTAGAAGTTTGAGGCCTGTGTTTTCCCACCACGTTATCAAATATTTATTAAAGAAATCAGGATCCAACCAGCCACAAATTGGTGTTCTTAGTGATCTCCACTATCAAGAAAATTGCATTTCTGTGAGAAAGAACATAGCTTTTCTTTCTTAGGTTTTCCAGATGTTTCTAGAGCTTTTATAAACAAACACACTTTTGGTAGGTTGCTTGCTCTTTTGATCTATTCTTATCAACTCACACTTCTCAATTAGATCCCAGTAGATGGGAAACACCATGAAATCAACAAGCCCATCTTCAGAGGGCTGTGGTCTTTAAGGACCCTACAGGGCTGTGTGGCAGGAACACTGACAGTCATTTGTCCCACTGTGCTGAGGGAAAGACATTTCTTTCATCAAAGGGCAAGTCAGGCTCTTGCAGCCTATAAAATCAATGTATTAGGATAAAATTTTAATTTAAAAATGGAAAAAGAAGGGCTGGGGAGATGGCTCAGCTGATAAAGTACTTGCCTCACAAGCACGAGGACCCAAGTTTGAGCCCAGAACCCATGTAGAAAAGGTCAGCATGGTGGTGTGTGCTGGTATTTCTAGCACTGGGGAGGCAGAGACAGGTGGATTCCTGAGGCCTCTGGTAGGCCAGTTTAGCCTACCTGGCAGGCCCTGGGCCAATGTGAGACACTGTCTCTAAAATTGGTGGATGGTGCCTGAAAGGAAGGAACAACATGCCAGGTTGTTCTCTGGCTTCCACAAATATGCACACACAAGTGCACCCACACTTGCATGCAAACATAAATTGTTATGCACACATATACACATGTGAACAAAAAGGTTTTTAAACTGAAAAAGAGGAAAGGTAAACATGCAGTGTCTATAGACAGGATCAATACTGTTTCAAAAAAGTCTTGGCCTCAATTATGTGTGGTATTTGCAACCTGTATGGCCATGTAAAGTACATATTTTTTTTTGGCAAATGTAGAAATTTATTCGAATCAACATTTCACTATAATGAAAATTACTTTTCAAGATTGATCCAAATTTCCATGTGTGGAGGTTTGCAAAAACATTACCCTTTACATTTTGTAGTACTCCATAGATGGTAAAAAGGTTTAAAATGTATTAAACTTTTTTAAAAAAATATTTTATTTATTTATTTGAGAGAGAGAGAGAGAGAGAGAGAGAGAGAGAGAGACAGAGAGACAGAGAGACAGAGAGAGAGAGAGAGGGGCAGACAGAGAATATGGGTGCACCAGGGCCTCCAAGCCACTGCAAATGAACTCCAGACACATGCGCCCTCTTGTGCATCTGGCTGTATATGGGCACTGGGGAATCGAACTCTGGTCCTTCTGCATTGTAGGCAAACGCCTCAGCCGCTAAGCCATCTCTTCAGCCCTAAAAATGTATTAATCTTGTTTTACCAACCTCCAAATTCATGTACACCATCATTCCAATCCAATATTAGGTTATCCCTCAAAAAGAAATAACTTCAAAAAACCTTAGCCTTAGTTTTGAGCTAAAGCTCTGTAATGAAAAATGTCTTCTATAAATTTCAGAGCATCTAAGTACATGCCAAAATGAGTTGATTCCTCATTCTTAATCCTCATTTTTGTTCTTCCGACCAGAGCTTTCTGGTCTGTCACCCTGGGATACAGGATTTAGTGACGCCTACATCCTCAACATGAAAGGGGCTGGAACTTTAACAGTGCTTCTAACCTCTTCCAGCATGAGTTCATTTCAGGTCACAATTTCATCAGTGAGTTTTCTGTTAAAAATCTTTGACTTTTCTAATGGTGACTAGATCTTTCTATCATAATCTTCCAGATGAAGCTGGAATTGGATCAAATAGATTCAGGCAGTGGACTCCATGGTTATCAACTTCCACAGGCAGTAACCTTGGAGGAAGACATGACCCCAGTTAGAACCACCCATGACTCTATAAAGTGTCACATTTTATCATCGTTCTGGAGTTGCAATGGTCCTTATAAGCCAGCTTTATACTGGCCTTATAAATGGTGAAACTATGCACTTCTCCCCTGTCTTTCTTTTCTCATCCTGAATGTGGACAGTGTGTTTTATTACCAGGTCCTGCTTCTTGTCTTGCAGCTGAGGTCAGGATGACCATTGCCATTGTCACCTGTATCTTGGAGAGCAAGGTCCATGGCTGATGCTTTCTCACAGATGGCTTCTGTTTGGGATAGGGGCTCAGGATTGGTATCGACATTCTCCCTGCTTGTTTGATCTGACATTTTTGGTTCCTTGCTTTTTGAAGATAATATGGATTCTTCTGGAAACCCACTAGGGCTACCTATTGCAATTGAGGTCATTAGTTCTGCTTAGTTGTTGGGCTCCAGTGGCCTAGCCATGTGCTTACTGAATTATGCTGCATCTATACAGTTCAGAACTGTTTTTTTTTTTTTGCAGATGTATCTTCCTGATATTTTGTCATATGTTCTGATAGTTCTCAGGAGGCTTTTTTAAAACTGTCTCCTTCTGGTGGTTGAATTGAGCTCTGTGGGTCTAAAGATTCCTCCTGACCCATAGATTCATGGTGGCCCCATTTCCTCCAGAACATGGCTGTCCTTCCCCCTCTTCTGTAAAGGTCAGTTCCTATGCAGCAGTGCACAGGAACCCTGGGCTGTCTTTGTTCACTGATTATGCTGAAAGAGCCGAGCTGACACTGTAGAGGATTCACACCATTGAAGAAGGCATGAATCCGGAGCATCTACATCTACTGAAGCTTCACTACCTCCAAATCAGGACTTGGTGGGACCATAGGAAGAGTGGAAATGTATACCTAGCTTGTTCCACCTTTGCCTTGACATTTGCATGTGGTCGACTGCTTTGTCCCTCTTCACCTGCTTCTTCAAGCCATCCTGATAATGATCAGATCTTTTCTACATCACAGACATGCTGAGATTCACTCTCACTCTCATTTTCTCTCACTCTTGGGGGTTGTTCTGGGTCCAGTTATCTAACAGCCATCATGGAATCTCAAACACCATGCTGGAGGCTGTGTTCTACTCTTCTCACCTCTTTTATATTTTGGATGAAAAAAAAAAGATACATGGAATCTGAAGAGTAACTTCTGAGAATCTCTTGACCATCTCCACTGTGGATGTCCCTCTGAAGGATTTATTGTTAAATGAGAAGGGAGCAAACACATCATTGGTCCATTGACCTGCATGAATCCCTGAAACTCCTGGGCCCAGAGTTGTTTATCATGTTGAGCCATGAGAACAGCCAACAGTGAGATCAAATGGGACTCATGGGTAAATGGCTACAGATGTGGCAGCGTGTGGGCAGTTAATTAAAATAGCATCTTTATAGTCTTCTTGGGTGTAGTAGGTATTTTTAATGTCAACTTTGTCATATGCCATATTTGCTGGCTTATATTTCCAAGTCTACATAGCAATAACACAAGATATCTGCAGTTCAAATTCTTTATCAGAAAGGCCAGTTTTAACTCAGCTAATTTTCTGTGTCATAACCTCACCTCAGGCTAACCATTTGGGTACAGAATCCATTTCTGATGTCTCTTGACATATAGTTGTGCAGCTAGTTTTGGTGTTATGTAAACCATGACCATTTTTAGCACAAGAGAAAAAGTGCAAAGGCCATATGTGGTCCAATCATAATTTCCTATCTGTTGGTTCTATATTTTAACATTGATATAAGGCAAAGTGTTCAACCCATGGTCTGCAGGGCACATGCAACCTAGGATAGACAGGAATCTGGCCTAACACAAAATCATAAACATGATGGCTTTGGGATGTGTTGTGTGTTTGTGTTCATATGTGTGGATGGGTGCACACATGTGTGGAGGCAAGAAGTCAATCTCGAGTGTCACCTTCAGGAAGGCCCTCTACCTTTTTTATTTGAGTTAAAGTCTCTCATTAGCCTGGAGCTCACCATTTGGGCTAGACTGGCTGGCCAGAGAGCCCTAGGGATCCTGTAGACTCTGCCTCTCTAGTGCTGGGATTATAGGCAAGAACCATTATGCCAAGTATTTTTATGAGTCCTTGGGATCACATTTATGTCTTTATGCTTGTGAGGTAAGAGCTTTACTGAGCCATTTTCCTAGTACCCATTTGTGTGTGTGTGTGTGTGTGTGTGTGTGTGTGTGCTTCACAAGCATGAACTCATAGATGACAATGTTATAACCCAATATCATATGAAATAAATGTCTGTATGATCTTGTTATTTGTATGCATGTACAGCTTCAGTTTTAAAGTAACACATGGCTTCCACTGTATGCTCTTCCACACACAGACAGTCCATCTGGCACCATCAAATGTTACTTATGGTCATAGTGACTTGGTAAATGAAACAGATTTTCAATGAGACTTCAACCTGATGCAAACAACAGGTATTTAATGTTACACAGAAGTCAGGTAAGTGTTCTTAATCATTAGGAGTACTTGCACACTGCAACCGGACCTCCTACACTGCTCTCTGCCCCCCCCCCCCAAATTCCTGCTGCATTGGCATCTGAAATGTGGAAGGGCACAAACCTTGCTTTCTGTTTTCCTGTCAATTAATTTTCTTAATAAAAGTAAATATAAGCCTGGTATAGTCATGTACACCTTTAATTTTAGCACTTGGGAGGCAGAGGTAGGACTGCTGTGAGTTCAAGGTCAGCCTAAGGCTATAGAGTGAGTTCCAGGTCAGCCTGGGCTAGAGTAAGACCTTGCCTTGACACCCACCCATCCAAAAAAGTAAAGTAAATATAGTCCTTTTTAAAATCATTTTTAAAATATTTTATTTATTCATTTTCAAGCAAAGAAAGAGAGAGAAAGAGAGAGAGAGAGAGAGAGAGAGAGAGAGAGAGAGAGAGAGAGAGAACCAGGGCCACCACCTTGTGCGTCTGGCTTATGTGGGTCCTGGGGAATTGAACCCAGGGCCTTTTGCACTGGAGGCAAGTGCCTCAACCGCTTAGCCATCTCTCCAGCCCTAGTCTTAATTAATTAATGTCTTAATTTAGTAAATTTTCTTAATAAAAGTATGTTATTATCATGCTTTTAACTCTATATATCCCTGTCATCGTTTGTTGCCATTTGATTCTTTGATAATTGCCATTCTGACTGGGGTAAGATGGTATATGAAAGTCATTTTTATTTGCATTTCCCTGATTGCTAAAGACATTAAATAACTCTTTAGATGTACATTAGCCATTTCAATTTCTTCCTTTAAGAATTTTCTGTTCAGTTCTTTTCCTCATTTTTTAGTGGGTTGTTTGACTTTTTTAACATTTTTACTGGCTTAAAATTACATATATTGACACGACAATATGCTCAGTATCATAGGTTGTTAGATAAAGCCATTGAATCCAGGATGACATTCCCTTTTATGCATTAGTTATTCTGCCCCCCCATGACTCTTACATTCTTTCTGCCCCCCTCTTCCACAAATTTACCCAAGTCATAGTGGGTGACTTTAAATTTTGCATTGCTTGACTTTTTATTGCTTAGTTTTGTGAGTTCTTTATAAATTCTATATTTTGGACCTCTGGCAGGTGTACATCTGGCAAAGATTTTCTCCCATTCTGCAGGTTGTCTGTAGACTCTGTTGATATTGACCTGTCTGTACAATAGCGTTTTGTTGTAGTCAGCTTTATGCCGCTGGGATAAACTTCCAAACCAGACACAGTTCATGGGAGGAAAGGATTTATTTGAAGCTTACAGATCCAGAAGAAGTTTCACTGAAGCCTGAAGGTATTTTTTTCCCATCTTGTACTGTTGGGCTCGGATTGTTCTTATTTTTCCAATGCCTTTGGGTAGATGGTGAAGTCATTGACTTGAGCTATCTCTGACGTTGTAATGAAGGCATCTGGTACTATGAACGTCCCCTTAGGACGGCCTTCATTGTGTCCCACAAGCTTTGATATGCTGTGTTATCATGATTGTTCAGTTCTAGACATTTATGGATTTCCTTTTGTATTTCTTTGGTGTGCCATTCATTGTTTAATAGCCAGTTATTTAGTCTCTATAAGTTATGTTTTTTTTTTTGTTTCTCTTGATGTTGATTTCTAACTTTATTGCATTGTGGTCAGATTTAATGCACTGAGTTATGACAATTTTTCTGAATTTGTGGAGACATGATTTATACCCTAACATGTAATCTATTTTAAAGAAGGTTCTATGAACTGCTGAGAAGAATGCATATTCTTTGGAGTAAGGGAGTCCATTAATATTTAAAGGTAAGACTGTGAGGTTCAAGTTCATCCTTGTCATGTTGGAGATTTTGTGGAATTTGATTTCTTAAGCTTTGTATGATTTCGTGTCTGTTCTAGATTTGGTTGTTACTTTTTCCCTCTGTGGCCTCTTCATGTATCTGTTTGTCTCTTCTGTGTGGAGTATGACCTGCAGTATTCTCTGTAGGATTTCTTCTCATATATTCATAAAGCTGGATTTTATCATGGAAAGATTTCTTTACACCATCTATTATGGGGGATAATTTTTCTGGGATACTAGTTTGGGTTGGAACCAGTGTTCTTTTAAAATTTGAAATACTTCTCTCCCTTCTGTCTTTTAGAGTTTCCACTGAAAAACCTGAGGTAATTCTGATGGACTTCTCTTGTACTCTCTCTTTGTGGTCAGTGTTTTAACTATAATATGCTGTGGAGAATTTCTTCTGTGATCTTGTCTGTTTGTTATTCTGTGAGCCTGAATGGGACTCTTTTTATTGGTAACATTAGGAAAAATTTTCTTCAATAATTCTGTTGAAGAAATTTTTTTTATAGCTTTGGCTTTTATTTCTTCCCCTCAAGATATTTGGTTCTTTAAATGTGTCCCATATTTCCCTCATATGCTGTGAACACTTTATTTTGTACTTGTGATTATTTTTGGACTCCTGGTCCTCTGTCTTGTCCTCAAGTTCTGACATTCTGTCCTCTGCATGCTCTATTCTGTTGGTGATACTTTTTTGGGGAGACTTTTAAAAGAGGTATTTCATTTTCATTTTCAATTATATCTTTCCTCATTGTCTCCATCTCTTTATTGAATTTTCTTCTTATTGCCTGATTTGACTTTCTTGTTGTGTCTTGGATTTCATTCCTGCATTTGATTTTACATCCTCACTGAGCTTATTCAACTGACCATTGAGGGTTTTTTTGTGATTCTCCTCCATTTCATTTTTCTGTCTACTAAGTTATTTTTGATTCTTTTCAATTATATGAAGGCATCTATTGAGAATATTTTGTCGGTCTCTTCCATTTCAGTCAGGCATCTATTGAATTCTTCTTATGGATTTGCTTGTATTTCTTTCACCCATACTTTGAAGTTGTGGATAGTTTTCTTCATCTAGTCTTGCTTTAAATTCCATTTTACATTCTTTTTTGAAGATTCCTTTCCATTCCATCCAGCCTTGATCATGGCCTCATTAAGTCTGTTTAATATGCTTATCATTATTTCATTTTGGGAATCAAAGATCTGTGTGCAATTTTTTTTAAAGTTCAATCTTTGTTTTTTGTAATACCTTTATTATGAATAAGTATATACATTGTATGAGCAAATCTTGTGAAGATGTCCCCGTTTCCCTCCTCTCTGTCCCCTACCCACTGGGATACTTCCTCGGTGTGCATACTGGATCTGTCCTTAAGGTAGGGGGTTGTGAATCGCACCAGAGGTAGCCAGTTTTTCTTTCCTTTTTTCTCCCCTCTTTGTGTATTGTTGTTGAGGCCATGTCTCTGGATATTCTCCCCCACCATGGCTCTTACATTCTTTCTGCCCCCTCTTCCACTCAGTTCCCTGAGTGGGTGAGTTTTAAGTCTGTTTTGTTGTTGAGATCTTAAGTGTCTCTGAATCTTTGCCCTGGGTTATGTTGGCTATTGTTGGTGTCTGTCTCCATTGATCTTCCATGTTTTATCTGACTTGCTGTGGTGATTGGTCTCCCGTTTGTCTAGTTTTCTCCTAGGTTTCAACCTGGCCTCACTTGGGGTCAGGGGATTAATCTCAATTCTTTTTTAAAAAAATATTTTATTTATTCATTTTCAAGCAGATATATATATATATATAGAGAGAGAGAGAGAGAAAGAGAGAGAGAGAGCACACCAGGGTCACCACCTTGTGGGTCTGGCTTATGTGGCTCCTGGGGAATTGAACCAGGGGCCTTAGGCACTGGAGGCAAGTGCCTTAACCGCTGAGCCATCTTGCCAGCTTGTGGGCTTCATTTGCAGCAATGTTGACGGAGAAGCTAAGAACTATGCTTCCTTCCTTGTCTCTCCTCTCTGGATACGAGGCTTAGAGGGAATTCACCAGGAGCTCCCTTGCCCTGACCTAGTCATTAGAATGTGGGAGCTATGGTCAGGTTGATTATATATCCCATGGAAATAACTGATGCCAGGTCATACAAGTGGCAACCTGCCTGCTGCATTCCAAAGATCCCTCTGCTGACTTTTGGCTTTGGAATATTATTTCTCTGTTAGTATTCACAACTAATTTTGTGACTTTTTACAATGGGAAGACATTTTTAGGCAAATTGGCCTGTACATTTCTTAAACACAAAGACTATATTTTGCATACTGAAATCTTTGTATGACTACCAGCAAACATGATGAAACCTAATAAAGGCTTACTAAATGGATTATTTCTATAATAAATGTAAATTTTCAGCTTTAGTCGTCATCAATCTAGAGGGTTACTGGGAGGTGAATCACATGTAATGGAATTACTTATTTTCTGCATGAACCCAGTCCAAGCATTTGGTCTCAGTAATAGAAAACAGGCAAATTTAATTGCCCTGGGCATGATGCCTCATATTGATGGTAGCTCCAGATTGGCAATGCCTATTCATCATGATGGTCCCTGCCTTCTTTCAGGAAAGAGGCAGCTGCTTGCATATCAGCCTCTCTGAGTTTTAAGCACAGGTGCAGTAATCCAGCTCAGACTCCATCATAACAGAGTCTTACATGAAGACCTAAGGCCAGTGCCTCTCATGGTTTTTATGATATTTATTTTTTCCTGGGCTTAGACTGTTTAGGATATGAGAGATTATTATTAAATATAAATGGCAGGAAGTAGAAAGAGTATCTAGGAGGATCTGGCTCATGTGAATCAAATTATTGGCTCTACATATTTATAATTCTAACAAAAATAAATTGTTCAAACTTTGTAGGCATGCGCTCTTTGGTCTGAATGCTCTAGTTTAACATTTAGTTGAACAAAGGAAATCCAAGGGACATTTGTACTAAGTAAGCACCAAACCTCTTTACACGATGACACTCCAACATTCTGAGTCTATTGGGAAAATATTAATGACACACTCCAATAGCAGCGGATTGCAGAAATCTGATATGATTGGTATCCAAATTCAAGTTTTATATACATATATATATATATTATCTTTTTCTTTTTTTGAAAGAGCGATTTCTAAAGGCAGCTAAAAACTTCAGGAGGCATTGCTTTTCAAAAGCAATGAATAGAAGAATATGTTGAGACATCTGACACAAAAGGTCACGATGCTGGCTATGCCAATTAATGTAACTATGCTATGCCAATTAATGTAACTGTGAACCAAGTGAAACCGTTAAGGTTGGAGGCAGGAGAAAAACTGATGGTCTTCAGCAGCAAGGCCACTAGCAATAGGCTTGGCTGTAAAAGAAGTGTGAGCTTTGAGCTTTGAGACTGAGGTTCAGTTCTCATCTTCACTACCTCCTGGGGCTTAACCTCTCTGCATCTCAGTTTGTCCGGCTAATAATCAGAGTTTTTTTCAAAATTTCATATGAGTATAAGAAACCTACATATCACCTGAACATATCGGGCATCACTCTAATGTAGACTTCTCTTGCTTTTCTTGTATGTCAATAATTATAAGACAAATAGAAATCAGGTATATTAAATGATTCCATAAAAGCAACTAAACTCCCAATTTTAGTACTTATAGTAACTCTAGAGCTTTATTCCTTTAGAAAGAAAAATATAATAAAAATTTGAAAATAATTAAAATTTCAAAATCTCAAAATTTTGCTTGGCTAGATCAATCATAACAAATCAAAAGTCAATGTCAAGAAATTCAGTAGAAAAAAAAGAAAAACAGAATTCAGTATGTTAACAATTTCCATAAAAGATAATTGAGAAAAGACCCACACTAAGGAGCATGTATTTCTGGACCAGCTAGACAATACAGTATGGATGAAGTCTCTAGTGCAAATTACAACTTTCGTCAGTCTGTCAGTCTTCCCATTTCGACCTAAAAGAAATCTGGTGTTACTCCCACTTGCGCTAGAAGTACTTCTGTTGAATTTGGGGTTTCCTGCTCCCAGCCTAGGGGGAGACACATGGGCTTTGTTTGGAGAGTAACACTTTAGATACTTGTATACTTGTGAAGTGACCCATTCTATTAGAATCTCCATCTGTAAAATAATTTCTTTATATTATGTCTCTTTCATATTCCCCCTCTCTCTTTCTCTCTCTCTCAGCTAATCCTCTTTGGGCCTCTCCAAAGCCTCTATTCCATTGACATATAGACAGCACTGAAATTAGTAGTCTTGCTCAGATGAACTCTGACTTTGAAGCATAAGATTCAATTAAGTTGTAATTCATCAAATCTCATTAAAAACGCCTTTTCAACAAAAAAAAAAAAAAAGAGAGAACTCTACAAAAAAGCAAACCGGATCATAAGAAAATGTTTTTAATACGCCTGCACCTTTATTTACTACTTCATCCAGGGAGAAAGAATAAAATTCTTTGGTAAAATCTAAAGTCTATTGCCGTGTTATGATGTTTATATAGACTGTCAATATGACAGAACCACGTGTGAGGGATTATCTTAATTAGGTAAACTGAGGCAGGAAGACCTGCCTTAACTGTGGGTGACATCATTTCATGGGGTGGGGCCCTGGGCTGTATAAAAAGAAGGAAGCTGGCTGGGCACTAGCATTCAGTGCTCTCTGCCTCCTCACTGTGGACTGAATGGGACCAGCTGTCTCAAGCAACTCTGCCTTGCCTTCCCTATTGTGATGGACTGCAACCTCTAACTGCCAACAGAGAGAATACACCTCTCCCTTAAACATTTTTTGTCAGCTATTTTGCCTCACCAAAAAGAGAGATAACTAATACAAACATGTCATTTTAAGCTTTGAGATAAATTCCTCAGATGTTAATTACCAGTGTTTTTTAATATCTTTATTATTTAAAATTAGATACATTGTATGGGCAAATATTGTGCTGGTATCCCATTTTCCTCCTCCCTGTCCCCAACATACTAGGCATCCTCTTTGGTGGGCATGCTGGATCAATCTATGGGGTAGGGGGTTTTGGATAGCACAGGAGGCAACCAGGTCCTCCTCCTTTGTGTGTTGTTGCTGAGGGGGCAGTGTTTCTGGATATTCTCCCCCACTATGGCTCTTACATTCTTTCTGTCCCCTCTTTTGCTCGGTTCTCTGAGTCATGGTGGGTGAGTTTTAATTCTGCTTTATTGTTGAGATCTTAAGGGTCTCTGTACTTCTGCTTTGGGATGTGTTGGAAATCCGTGTCTGTCCCGTTGACTTATCCTAGGTTGACTGATTGGCTATGGTTAAAGGTCTCTTGCTTATCCCGCCACTCTCTCAAGGATATTGTTTAGGGTCTACCAGAGTTTTAATTCTAACTTTCCGAGATAGCAGAGGGAAGGAAGGGTGATTTACAAGGTCATGCTCATTCAAAGCACTACAGTTTAGTAAACCAAGTTCATTTAGGATATATGAAGAATATATGAAGCTCATTCCTAAAAAGGAGTGGGAATGGCTTAAAAATTAGAGCATGAAGTAACTTTTTAAGAAAAAAAATATATAAATAAATAGAGATAAATGAAAGGCACTAAAAGGAACTAAAGATACAATTTATCACTAAGCTCTCTTGAGAGGCCTTAAAGGCCTCTGGATGCACATGCATTGATCTTATTTGTAAGATTTATCATATTAATGACCAGGCATCTTTCTCCATCCATCTCTCTATTGGCTACAAATCCCAATAGGTAACAAAGTTCACTGTCATGATATTCTAGTTCGATGATTGAAATCCATCAAATTGCAATGATAGAATGTTTTCCCTTGGTCTTTCAAGAAAAGCGAAACTTCCGTAAGCTCACAGTTCTATTTATCCACTTCCTAAGCTTCCAAATCTTCTTGGGTGAAATGATGATGGTACTCTCTTTATATACAGACTGTAGATTATAAGTATTTCATGCTTATTTCCTGACTGAGGATCGCCTGATCCTATGTCCTCATATTTACTTGGCAAGCTCAAAATGGCAACTTTCCTCCTCACTGGTCAATCATTATTTTCCATCATTCTCTAATATGGGTCTGGGTCATAACTCCAACATTTGATTTGGTGTCTAGTCATGCAGACTCTACAGCATTGAGGTTGATAGAAAAGGAGCATTGCCAGACCCCTTCCATGCCAGAAACAGTGTCTACTATTACCCAGGTGAGATATTTTATCAGTTTCTCAACCACAAACACCCTTCCAACAGGTAGCTGTTTGTCACTCATTTCAGCTCCCTTTTATCCACTCTTCCAGGAGAACATACCTATAACTGTGTGGTGCTTGGAAGTAACACAAGATGAGGGCACCAGGAGCTAATCATGCAAGTCACTGATGTTTTATTTGAAGACTACAGTGTTTAAGTGGAAAAGGCAGTCATTGGTTGAAAGCACTAGAGTAGAAATCTGTCAAAATCTGATTTTTCTCCCCACCAGCCATGTCTATGACCTAATACCCAAAGTCTAGGACAATAGAAATTAATTCCTATGATGGCCATTATGATAATTAAGGAGCTAGAGTATTATCTAAATCAGAGAAATATAAACATTGCATTGAGTCTTGTTTTTGTTAAAAGTATTATGCTACATCAGTATTTGAAAATTAGCATTTGAGTTATGAGCAGTATTATAGCTAAGAAGCACAACCTTTATCTAAGTACAATACTTAATTTACTAGAGCATTTCTTAGAAGTTAAGGATCTCCCAGTTGTGACAGTATGTAACTATGAAAACTCTGACAAGGTTAGTTGAGATTCAAACTAATGTTTACCCTTCTGTTTAAACCCTCAAAATTCTTAAACTCAAACCCCTAAGTTTTGCTGCACTTTTGAAATCTTTATCACTGACTGTGATGGTTAAGTTCTGCCATCCATTTCATCAGATTAGGAATGGAGAGACTCTTTTTGATGGGTTTGTGAGGTTGTTTCCTGGAAGGATTAATGGAGGAAGTCTTTCCTCCAGAGTGGATGGCCCTTCTGGTGATGGACTGTCATAGTCAGACACACGCCGCTGGGATGAATCTCCAAACCAGGCACGATTTGGGGAGGAAAGTATTTATTGAAGTAACAGACCCAGGGGAAGTTAAGGAAAAAGGCTGGCTCCCTTTCACAGATTCAAGCAGAGACAGAGACAGAAGCCCACCACCAGCACCTCAAGCAAGCACACTCCCAACTAGCAAACAAGAGGAACTTCAGGCTTGAGCTCAGACTGCTTTTTGCATATGTAAAGCTAGAATTCCAGACCCACCCCAGAAACACCTTAGGGCTGAACCCTAGGATCTGGCCAAGGTGACACACCTCCTCCAGTCAGAACTGGCTGGAGACAATTTATAAGTATAACCTTTTGAATCTATTGGGGGACATTATTCAAACTACCACATGGACTGTATATAAAGAAGCTCTAAGACAACTCAGCCCTTTTCGCCTGGCTGCCAATGATACTTTCTGGCCCATGCTTTTTACCTGGCTGCCCTCACTATTGACTGTCCTTCATGGACATTGGGAAGTTTCATTAGCCTTCCAATATGAATAGAAGAACAACACCTCTCCAGGAATCCTCCAGACCTTCAGTGCCTGATTAAGACTACTGAGGCATCTAGCCTCATACTGAGCAACTGTGCAATATTAAAAAAGTAATTTAATTTCTCAAGAATTCTTTGTGTACACAGTGTTATCCAAGCATAAATTATCATTTATTTGCCTAAATCTTATCATTTTAAGCATGTCAGAAAATAATAAGCTCTAACAGTGCATCTCAATAAAAGTAAAATATATAATCCCATTCTAACAGTATTCTCTTTCTCTGTTAATATAAACAAGGAAAAACCCATTTCCTATCATAAACTATCTGAATATTTTGTCCAGTTCCTACTGTTGGTTAACATTGAAGTCTGTGATTCTGTAAATGTCATCTAATTTCAAGATAGTTACCAGTTTACGTATCTGGGGCTAGAGAGATTGCTCAGTGGTTAAAGGCACTTACTTGTAAAGCCTGATGGCTTAGGTTCAATTCCTCAGTACCCATATGTGTCTGGAGTTCATTTGCAGTGGCAGGCAGCTCTGGTATACCCATTCTCTCTCCCCATGTTAAGTAAATAAGTAAAAATATTTCTAGAAACATCACATATCTCTACTATGGTCTACTGAGTTAATTTTTTCCCCCCGAAAGTGATGGTTGAAGACTTCAGGAGTTTTAGTTTCCTGCTTTTCTTCACTTCTCTAACATCACAATTTAAGCAAATATATATATATATATATATATACATATATATATACATATATATATATATGTATATATATATACATATATATATTTTTGGAAAGAGAATTTCAACCAGCTTCCAAAAGAGCACTAGAAAGGGTAAATAGCACTACTTACAGGTAGTCAACTCATAGAACATCTGGCTCGGTAAGGAATGAGCAAAGCCCAAGTCCAAGTAAATGACAACAAAAAGCCCACCGTTACTAAAAAAATTATGGAAGAGCCTTTATGTCAGCCCAATATGCTTTACCATGTTGTGCCATGAAATACGTGTGCATGACAAATGAGTTCATATAACTGTATGAAAATAACCTCAGAGAGGTGGGGAAGAGAGCATCAATAATAGATATCTGTCTTCTGTAGCATACTGAGCAGTAGTTGTATGTGTGCATGTGGTGTGTGCCTCTGTGTGTACAGATGCGTGCACCATGTGTGGGCACATACAGAGGCCAGAGAATGTCAGGTGTCCTCTGAAATGGACATCACTCATCCATGTTTCCTTGAGGTGGAGTCTTTCACTGAGCCGCTGGTTTTCTGGTGTTTGTTTGTTTGTTTTTTAGTCAGACTGGCTGATCAGAGGATCAGTGATTCTCTGATCTCTGCTCTCCACAGGACAGGGGACGAAGGCATGTGTGGCCATGCCCAGCTAATTATGTGGGTGCTCAGGAAGCAAACTTAGAGGGAACCGGGCTGGAGAGATGGCTCAGCAGTTAAGGCACTTGCCTCCAGTGCCTGAGGCCCCGGGTTCAATTCCCCAGGTCCCACATAAGCCAGACCCACAAGGTGGTGGCCCTGGTGCGCTCTCTTCTCTCTCAAAGTGGTTTTAATTTGTATTTTTACTTGGTGGCTAAGGATATTAAACAGTGTTTAAAACACTTACTGGTCATTTGTGTTTCTTCTTTTGTGAACTGTCTGACCATTTCATCAGCCCATTTGGTGACTGGCAATTTATTTATTTATTTTGTTTGATGTTTAAATTTTGTCACTCTTACAAATGATTAGCTTCCCTAGCTGAAGCAGAACTGGCAAAGATTTTCTCCTATTCTGTAGGCTATTTGTTTGGTTTGCTGTGTAGAAACTTTTTAATTTTATGGAGTCCCATTTGTTAATTCTCAGTGCTACTGAAGTCCTATTCAGAAAGTTCTAGCCTTTGCCTATATTATGAGGTATATTTCCCATTTTTTCCTCTAGCAGACTCAGAATTTCAGGTTTCAAAGGAAGGTCTTTGATCCTCTTTAAATGATATTTGTATAGGGTAAAAGATATGGATCTAATTTCATCTTTCTGCAGGTGGATATCCAGTTTTGCCAGCACCATTTGTTGAATAAACTGTTCCCCTGCCCCCACACACTGAATGTTTTACTTATTTATCAAAAATTAGGTTGCTGAGAGATGAGCCATCACAGTCATCATGGAGGCTCCATATGGAACCCTGCAGAGAATGAAGGGATGAACAAGGGACCCACAGCCACAGCCATTCAATCAACACAGGATAAACCAGGGGGACAGAAACCAACAATTTTCAACACAAAGCCCCCTAAGTGCACAACATTAAAGCAGCCTTATTACTCACCCACCGCGACTCAGGGAACTGAGTGGAAGAGGGGTGGAAAGATTGTGAGAGCCCTGGTGGGGGAGACTATCCAGAGGCATGACACCCCTCAGTAACAACACACTTGGGCCAGGAGAACCGGGCTGAGTACTAGGATATCCATGGTCCTCTGCCAAGAGGACTGATCCAGACTGTGCACAGAGGAGGATATCCAGCTGATTGGGGAGGGGGAGGGGGGCACTTGGGAATTGGGGATAAAAACTCATTGTTTGCCCACTAAATAATGTAACTCATTATGGTCAATAAATATATATATTAAAATTTTTAAAAAATTAGGTTGCTGAAGCAGTACAGGCTTCTTTCTGGGTCCTTGACTCTTTCCCATTAATCTATATGTCTATTTTGCTGTCAGTATCATCACTATCACTCTAATCTAATTTGAGATCAGGTATTCTAACATCCCCTTAGTATTGCTGTGTTCACGGCCTTTGTATTTCTATATTGAGGCAGTTAGGGTGACTGGGTCCCTTAAAGTAAAAAGCAGAAATGTCTTTGCTGTAGAAGAATCTGGCTTCTCCTTATCCCTAGATCCATTTTCCACCCCTGAGATCCTCCCGGGAGGGGGTGGTGTCTCCTTTCCTAGAATTCAAATCTAATCCTGGCATTGTGGTTGGTCCAGCTTGAGACTCCAGAACTTCCTGAACCAGCCTTGCCCAGACCAATCAGCTGTCTCTCTGGCTCACCTGAAGTAGAAGGTAGGGCCCAACCACCATAAGGTTATAAGTATGTTTACCAGGGGAGGGAAAGCTGTCCTGGCTGTCTCCAGGCTCTGCTGAGTTTCCCCTCATCTGGGCTCAGCTGGGCTGAGACAAGGGAGAAGCCCCCGACCTCTACTCCCACAAGGGTTCTCTACCTACTCCTGCCCTCCACATGGCAGGAGCTCTGAACACTTTCTCCTCTTGATCTTCTTCTCTTAATCTAATAGTCTCTAAAACTTACCCTCTGGTCTATAGATCTCAATTCTTTAAATTCCTAAGATAAGAATCCAGGGTACTCAATTTTGCTGGCACATTGGTATATTGCTGTATTGGCAAGGAACCCCCAAATTTCCATTTCAATATGAATTCTTGGATTCTTTTTCTATTTCAGTGAAGAACACCATTTGACTTTTGAAGGGGATTACATTAAATTTATAAATTACTTTTGGTAATATAGCCACTTTCACAATATTAATTCTGCCAGTCTAGGAACATGGACGATCCTTCCATTGTCTAATATCCTCTTTAATTTCTTTTTCTTTCTTTCTTTTTTTAGTGTCAAAGTTTTTGTTAGGTTTATTTTTAGATACTTAATTTTTTGAAGGCATTTTGAATAGGAAGTTTATCTTGATTTCCTTTTCTGTGAGTTCATTGCTACTGATTTTTAAAAAAATATTTTATTTATTTACTTGAGAGAGAGAAAGAGGGAGAGAGAGATAGAGAGAGGGGAGAGAGAGAGAGAGAGAGAGAGAGAGAGAGAGAGAGAGAGAGAGAGAGAGAGATTGAATAAGCATGCCAGGGCCTCTAGCCACTGCAAATGCACTTCAGACACATGCACCACCTTGTGTATCTGGCTTCCATGGGTCCTGGGATCAAACTCAGGTCTTTCTGCTTTGCAGCCAAAGCCTTAACTGCTAAGCCATCTCTCCAGCCCAAAAGCTACTGATTTTTGGCTGTTGGTTTTGTATCCTACTTTACTGAAAGTATTTATTAGACCTAGGAATTTTCTGGTAGATTCTATAGGATCTTTTACGTATAGAATCATGCCATCTGCAAACTGGGATAGATTGTCTTCTTTTCCTATTTTTGTTTCTTTTATGGCTTCTTGTTGCTGTAGCTGGAATTTTAATTATTATATTGAGTAGAAAGGCAAGAGTCGGCATCCTTGCCCCTTTCCCAATTTCAGAGAAAATGCTCTCAATTTTTCTCTATTTAGTATAATATTGGCTAAGGGCTTGTCATATATGCCCTTTATTATTTTGAGGTATGTTCTATCTATTCCTAATTTATCCAGAACTTTCATTTCAACATGAAGACATGTTGGACTTCATTAAGTACCTTTTCTGTATCAATTGAGATAACTGTGATTTGTGTCCTGGTATATTACATTTAATGACTTATGTATGTTGAACCAACCTTGCATCCTTGGTTTGAAGCTCACTTAGTAATGATGGGTGATCTTTCTAATGAGTTCCTGAATTTGGTTTGCACGTATCTTGAGAATTTTTGCACCTATGTTCATTAGGGAAATTGGTTTGTAGTTTTTTTTTGTTGTTGTTCTGTTATTATTTTGTTATCAGGTTTAGGGATCAGGTAATGAATTTGTAGAATGAATTTGGTAGTGTTACTTCCCTTTTTATTTCATGGAACAATTTAAGAGTTGGTATTAGCTTATCGTTAGAATTTGGCAGTGAATCTGTCTGGTCCTGGGCTTGGTTTTATTGGAGGCTTAAGGAGAGTTTTTATCTTATTGCTTGAAATGGGTCTGTTTAAATTGATTCCAGTTTTAACTTTGGAAGGTTATATGTGTTTAGAAATGTGTAGATTTCCTCTAGGTTATCTAGATTTTTTAGAATATAAATTGTCAAAACATTCTCTAATAATTTTTTGGATTTCATTGGACTCTGTAGTAACAACTCCCTTCTCTGTCAATTTGGGTCTTTGCTCTCATTTTTTATTAGTTTGGCTAAGGGTTAGTCAGTCCTGTTTACTTTGCCAAGGAACCAACTCTTTAATTGATTTTGTGTTCTTTTAGTGTCTATTTCATTAATTTTCCCAAATACTGTTATTTCTTTCCATCTACTGCATTTGGAATTGGCTTTGTTTTTCTAAACCATTGAGATGGATCATTAGTTTGTTTATTTGAGATCCCTCTATTTTTTTTTTAGCATGGGCACTTATAGCTGTAAACTTTCCTCTTAGGACTGCCTTGGCTGTATTCCAATGGACCCGGTAGGCTGTATTATGATTTTCATGTGTTTCTATGAATTTTAATTTCCCCCATGATTTCTTCAAAAAATCTGTTACTCATTCAGAAGTGCGTTGATCTCCATTAACTTGTATAGTTTATGGATACTCTCCTGCTGTTGATTTCTGATTTTATTCTGCTGTGGTCTGATAAAATATAAGGGATTACCTCAACTTTAAAAATATTTGCTAAGGTTTATTTTTTTGGCACATTATGTGATCAGTTTTGGAGAAGATTCTACATGCCACTGAAAAGAATGTTATCTACCTGTTGGGTAGAATACTCTGTGTACATCTGTTACGCCTAGTATTTTAGCTGTGAGCTTTCTCTGCTGATTTTTCACCCAGATGATCTATCCATGTCATAGTGTAGTATACTGAAGTCTACCATTACTATTATGTCTGGAGCTATGTGATCTTTTATGTCTTTTAGTGTTCATTTTATAAAACTAAGAGTCTAGATATTATAATATCTTCAAGATGAATTGTTTCCTTTATTAATATCATCTCTTCTGATTAGTTTTGATTGGTGTCTACCTTATCTGATATGAGGTTAGCCATTTCTGCTTGTTTATAACTTCCGTTTGCTTGGTAGCTTGCTTTCCACCCTTTGATACTCAGTCTTGGAATTTTTTCTCAGCAAGGTGTGTTTTTTGGAGACAGGAGATGTTTTGATCTTTTCATTTAATCCAGTCACTTAGTGTGCATCATTTTATTGAAGAGTTGAGGTCGTTTATATTTAGGTTTATTATTAAAAGACGCTTGCTGTTCTCTAATATTTGTTGAGTGATGCTCTGCTTGTCTGCAGTAAAATTCTTTCCCTTTTCCCCTGTGGATAAGCTGGGTTATCCATCTGTTTCTCTCATGAAGTGCATCTTATCTGTTCTCATGGAAGGGGCTGTTTTTCTCCTTCCCTCTAGAATATTCCTTTCAGAATTTTTCGTAGAGCTGGCTTGGCTCACATGATTTGCTTTAGTTCATGTTTGGCTTGACCTCATTACTTTTTAAATATCTTGAAAAGTGTGCCAAACCCCAGTTTACCTGAACAGTGTCACCCTGATCATGTGAATCACATTTCCAATGACGTCAATACCTTTTAAGTTGAAATTTGGTTCTGCATTTTGATTACATTTTCTAAATAGATTTTTTCCATTTGTAAAACTATAATCTTTAAGTCAAAGGTGACTTAAAATGAGAAGAAAACAAAACAGAAATAAGGTCTGTAGATGCCAAGATCCAAATGCTGGATGTGAGTTGAACTAATCATGTGGTCCTTTTACAAATGCATCTTCTTCTTTCCAGAACAGTCACATTCATCTACAGAAACTATATGCTGAAGTCAAAGTTTGCTAGCATCATGTTTGGGCTGGCCCAGACATTTCCCCCTTGGAACGCCTTCGAAATCCAAAGCCTGCTCTGGTTTCTTCATGATATGGTACTACTATGTGCTACATAATGATAGTTTGGATAATGGCAGGCTACATATATGATACTGGTCTCCTAAAATTAAATTACCTAGTGAGGTCATAGCTGTCAAAAACACACTGATCCTGGTGATTCAGTATGAACAAATGAAGCAGTGCTGCAGATAGGAGAAAGTCTAATCCACACAACTGCATACAGCACAGAACACTGAAAATGATAATAACCAACATCACTGCTAAATGCATTTACTATGCTTCACTTTTTCCCACTGATGAGAAAATTTTATACAACCCAAGGTATATAGATATGTAAATATATATATTATATATATAACCAGTTGTCTAACTGAATTAGTGAACCCTAAATTCAGCAAGAGACCCTGCCTTAAAGAATAAAGTGGAAAGCAATCAATTAAGATCCCAACATCGACCTCTGGTCTCCATGCTCACAGAGTACGTATGTTCAAGCTGCACCTGTGCACTTGCACTCACGTGGGCACCACACACATGCACACAGGCATGCATACTGTACACACATACACATGCAAAAAAAACCCAAATAGGTATGCAAATCAGATGGTTACTGATAATCATAAATTGATTTTAAAACAATTTTTGATGTACATGTAATTTTATCACAAAAATCAAATCTGCATACTAGTGAAATAGTGTACTTGTTTTTACATGAAGAACTTCATATGGGTGGACATTTGATAATACAAGAGGTAGAGCATCTTTAATGTCTTTCAGAAGTCATTGGTATTTTGATTTATAATCATCAATGCTAATAACACTGCTACCCATATAAACAAATCATATAAAATGGAAAAAGTATGTTTAGAGATATTCAAGAAATGGTGGAAAATTATGTCCCAATCCCAAACCAAAATTCACTGAGCTACCTTGTCTTTTTCTTATTTTCTTGATTTTTCACTGAGGACACAGAGCCCTGAAGATCTGGTCTACTCTCGCTTGCATTTAGGCTCTGGTTTTGTTTCCATGACTCTCTTTCGATGACCTTGTTTTCACTTAACACTGATGGAAATTGCCTCCCCAAGCTGACTCACAAACACTCCACCACACCTGCAGCAAGGTAGACTCTAGCAAGGATGTTTTCCTGCTTGGGATTTTTCAGGCTGTCACTTTGGGACTTCATATCTTTGTTCTTTTAGACTTCAAATGGCTCAACGCTTCTCATTCCCTTATGTCCCATAGACGGACCAAGTTCAGTGAAATAAGAATGTCCAATGTACAATATATACTTGTATGAAAATGTTCCCATATAACATAATATCATGTGCAATTAATATATACAATGAATGAAAAATTAATAACAATTACCAAAATACCTAGCCTTGAGCTTGTGTGTATTATGTGCTCACTATGTTTGTTTAAGCGCTCCTGTATTAAAATTCAGAGCATCACTGTACAGATGAAGTCTTCTTCAAGGCCTGAGGAGAGAGATATGGTGTGCACATACCTTGACCACACACTGGCTGCATGGGCTCACACTCCCCACTGAGTCTCCTAGGACTTCCAGCTCTCTCTGCCCCCAGCTCTCTTGGCTCTTATTACTCTGCCTGGTCTGCTCTGTTTTCTTGTTAGCATTATTATAGATAAAGAAATTTAAATTTCGAAGGAAATAAGAAGTTATAGGAAGAAGTGTCAGTGGTTGGAATATCTGAAGTAAACATTCCCTTTTCTGCCAAGTGTTAACCTTTAAGGTGGCAATTGGGATGGAATCTTTATAACAGGGTTTCTCCTGATAGTGGTAGGGGGCATAACTGGAGGCCTTCCAGAAATCCCTGTTTGAGAATGCACTCATCTTCATAATCAGGGGGCAAGGAGAGGATAATGTACTGTTTCTATCACTTAAGTTTTTATTTTAGCAATAACAACGATTATGACTCTGGCTTTTTTTTTAAAAGTCATCTAATGCTACTTTCTATCAAGGTCGAGCACAACTCCCTCACACTATGGTATATCTGTCTAATTGTGGGGTGGGTCTAGTTTGAAACAGCTTGCTGCTCCCTATCAGAGTAAGGGCACTATCTAGTATTCAGAAGCTTTGATTTATAAGTAACAAACATGGTCTACTGGATACCATATAATAAAACTTCCAGCCTTGGCTCCACAGTCTCAAGGAACTAGTCATTTGAAAAAAGTTGGTGTCATAGTCAGCCACACGCCACTGGGATAAATCTTCAAACCAGGCACAATTTAGGGGAGGAAACTACAGATTGAGGGGAAGTTCAGTAACAGCGAAAGAGGCTGGCCCTTTCACAGGTCCCAGCAGAGAGAGAAACCCATTACCAACACAACACACAGAACAGCAAGCAGGCAGGAGAGCCAAAGAGAATTTCTTCTCCTTTATATAGACTTAGGGTGGGGTCTTACAACCCTATCCCAGACTTAATGACTTCTTGAGTCTCTGGAATTTCCTCCCTGCACTGCCCACACAGGAAAGGATGTTTACTTCTAGCTTCTTTGAGCTTCTTTACATCTTGCCCCTCCTTCCTGCAAACATCCTCAGAGACCTACCCAAGATAATTAAAAAGATCAAGTTGACAACAAAACCTAACCATCACAGTTGGTGTTTGGGTTTTAAATATGAGAGACTGATATTGCAAGTTAGTGGTTAGAAGCATATTGTAAACTCAAACATGTTTCATCAACTTTAAGAACTTGGGATGACTGTGAATCTGTTAATAAATAAATGTAAAGGACCTCTTTCGGACACATACAGGGTCTCAGAAACAATACAAGGGCTTCAATCTTGTTTGCATGAAAGCATATATTTTGACATCTCAGGAAAAACATGCTCATGAAAATAAAATGTTCTCTCTAAACTATAACAGGCATGTTCTTTCTCTGTGTGGCAGTGACTTTGTTTTTGGTTACAGAGACCCTGGGGAATTTAATGTAAACCATGGGTCCCTCTCCTCATGAAATATTTGAGTGCAGATATATCTATCATCTTGTGTGCATTATACCAGGATGCCTAAATGGATCTGTGAGCGGCATGCCAAGTCCCTTGCTCCATAGCAATACATCTTTAGTAGCAATGCATAACAACAGTACATAACATGTTATCATGGTAGACAAGTCAGCTTCATCAACATCTGTCAAGATTTCATCAGATATTGAGTTATTGAACACCTTGAAGGAATCAGCACCCAGGTAGAGATTGGAATACACAGCATCTGTCTCTGGACCTGTGATGATGGATTCTCTAAATTACAGTCCCTCAGCCAAACCCTCTGTGATGTCTCCCTCAGGGAACTTCCTAATTTTTTCATTGGGCTGGTCTGGTTATTCAGCTGGTTCTATACAAACAGTCATAAAAGTCATTCTGGGAATCCAGCCTTCCCATTGGAGTCAAAGAGGGATCAGTGTGTCTTTCTGGGATATGATATTTGACAGCTATGACCTCACTAGGTAATTTAATTTTAGGAGACCAGTATCATATATGTAGCCTGCCATTGTCCAAACTATCATTATGTAGCACATAGCAGTACCATATCATGAAGAAGCCAGAGCAGGCTTTGGATTTTGAAGGCATTCCAAGGGGGAAATGTCTGGGCCAGCCCAAACATGATGCTAGCAAACTATGACTTCAGCATACAGTTTCTGTAGATGAATGTGACTGTTCTGGAAAGAAGAAGATGCATTTGTAAAAGGACCACATGATTAGTTCAATTCTTTTAATTATTTTAAGAACTGAGATAAATAGCTTTGTCGTTAGTACTGATGATGAAGAAAAAAGGACTTCCTACCATGTGCTATTCCAATGCCAGGTCACCCTACATATTTATCTATTTAACTAACCCTTGTATCAATCCTGCCTGAGCCTCCCAAGTGCTAGGATTACAGAAGCGTGCCAACATGTCCAGCTCTTATAAAGCTTCTGAAGTGCTTTTTTTTTTTTTAAAGGCTTGTATCTTATACCTTTCTCCCTGTATCTTGAAATGGGTTATGTTTGGGAAATCTCAAAGTAGCTCCAGATGAAAAGATTTGCTTGGAGAGAGAAGAAAGGTGACCTGCATCTTCTAGAACACGCAGGCAAATTCCAACACTTGGGTCACATCTTAAGCCATAAGGCAACTGACTGGGCTTCCATCCGGGCAGGCACACTAGGCTGCTAACTGCCCTTTCTCTTAGGGCAGTGATGGAACCACGGGCAGTAAAGATGAACCTTCATACCCTCTTTCTATTTACCCCAGTCACTACACTTACTTTCCCCTCTGTTTCCTTCTACGTACAAAAATGTAAACTTTATGAATTCTACTGACAAGAATGTCAGCTTATGTTTGTATATTAAGGGGCTATGAGTTATTGTTTGGGCTGTGTTTTCCAAGGACTCTAGGATACACCAGATGACATAGTACTTTTCTATCACATACACTGACCCCTCCCATTGCCCCATCCCTTCTGGACACAGTCTCTTTAAGTGGAAATACACCACCCAACAACAACGTCACATTACAATTCTTTCTGCAGATGCCTTGAAAATGCTCCAGCTCTTTGACCGTCTTTGACAACTCCCTATTTCTGGATCCTTCATTTCTCTTCCCCTTACGCAAGGAAACTGTCAGCATCAGCCTGTGCAGAGAGCCCTTCCCACGGGGCTCCTGCAGGGAACTGTGACCCAGAGAAGAACACCTTTCAAGCCCACCTAGATGATGTCCTCAAAGTCACATGCACAGCAATGAACTGGAAGATGTGTATGGAAATCTAGAAGCAATTTGATACTTATCAAAATGAGGTAAGAAGACAATGACAGGAGATGAGGCAGACAAATTTGGAAAGGCTCAGGTCAGATACTCTTGATGCCCTGGAAGTGACTTGGACTGCAGCCTGGAGGTTGTTGGGAAACAAATGAAAGGTTTTAGTGAAACATTTTCTCTGTTAGATTTAAACAATAGCAGGGAAGATGGGTTAACGAATGAACGCTAGAATTTGTGAGACAATAGCAATCATCCTGTCAAGAGATATTGTCGGGATCATGAAATTAATAATGCAGTGCTGCAAAAACGGACAGAAAAGAAGCAGACTCAATATTTAGAACATCAAGTGGGGAAAATTCATGGAATATTTTGATATTGGATTAAAGGAGTGGGGAGACTGCAAAGGACTAAATCAGAAGTCAAGTGCTAGTTTGGACAGAGAAGTCTAGCCTGTCTTAAACTATGCAACCAGCTCACCCATTGCTTCCCAATACAGTAGCCGACACAGATCCATACTGGTATTAATTAATGAGTTCAATATTCATCTTGTATTTTGTCCTCTCAACTGTCTTGTGAAAAAAAAAAGCATTGTTTTGACTATTTCATAGGTGGAAATTTGAGTTCATGGCTTTGATCAAGGTGAGGGCTCAGATTCAAGCTTGCACAGCTAAATCTAGAAAATCATCTTTTACATTAAACCGTTCAAAGTGTCCACTTTGATTATCTTGGTTAGTTCGTGTGCTCTGACCTGATACACTCTCTCTTGACCCTCAGGGGTCTCACTGTGTAGGACATCTGTGATAGGAAGGTGGGCTGCTTGCTCCTTCATTCATCATTTCAGAACTTTTCTGCTTTTGCATTTTAGCGATTTCTTACATAGAATATTCTGCTCCAGTATGAGATAAGAACTCAGGACTCTGGGAATAAATCTAAGAAGGAGGTTGGTAGTTTTAGTCACTTTCTGATCAGTTACACACGTGACCCTTTCTTCCCCTAACACTGTCTTCTCATCTCCTGTACTTAGTTTACTTAGGCTTATTTTCTGGAGATAGAATCTACCTACTAGGTTACTGTGATGGATAGGATTCATAAACTATAAAGTGCTTTTCACCCATATTACTATATGGACAGTCTATGGTCAGGAGGGAACAAAAGGGAAGAAGACCACAGTCTATGCAGTACCTTCCAGATTCCTTTGTTCCTCATACCAGGACATTCCTAAGTAAATTTGTGGGTGAGTATGTCTACCTATAGGAAATGTCAAAAATTCTCCATATGAGCTTTTCTCTTTTTTTTGGAATAAATATCTGGCATTTATTTGCAATGATGGTAAGCTATCCTGATGCACCCATGCACATATACTCACACACTTGTAAATAAATAATTAAAAATAAAAATATAAAAATCTATTATTTGCACTAGTGCTATATCTCCATATGAGCTTTTCTTATGACGAAATTGGGGCCCAGTTGGAAAACAGTTAATTCTTTAAATATAGGTCTATATAACATAACTATCCCTAGTATTGCACTCTTTCCATTTTATTTTATTTCCATTCTAGATCTTTTAAAAAATGTTTTGCTTAAAAACTTAAGTTCTCCTCCTTTAAAAATTTATGTTAAGCTTTTTTAAGTCTTTCAGTCCCCCCACCCCTTAGTGCTGGGGACTGAACACAGAGCATCAAGCATGCTAGGCAAGTGCCCTACCACTGAGCTACACCCCAGCCTTATAGTCAACGTGCACTGAAGGATCTTTCAATAGACATCACAGCCCAGCACAGGGCAGAGTGAAAGACTGGCTCCCATTGTGTTCCATGCATGGCATCACCTGTCAGATGCTTTAGGAAAACCACATGCAAATGTTGAGTTCACTTTAACTTTTCTTTGCACTATCCTCAACCATGTAGAGAAAATTCCTTGCTTGTTTTAAGATGGAAATTTAACACTCTGTACCACTAACCATAGATGGTATCCAAATTTGTTCTTAGAAAATACAGAATTTGATAATCAATTACTACACAGGAAGTGATTTTGTGTTAACATATATAAATAAAAATCTTGACAAGTTTCATGAAAGAACTGAAGTTTTTTTTCCCACATACAACTTGTAACATTGTCTCTTCAAAGATAGACATCTAGTTCTCTGTTTCTAAGATAAACCCTGTCAGAATGCATCCAGCTTTACATGTACCATCTATTAAGGCTGCTTCCCTCAGCCTTCACCTACTTATAAGTTAAAAGGTAAACTTTCTCAGGCTTCTGACATACCATTGTAAATATGAGATGAAAAGCACACACACACACACACACACACACACACACACACACACACCAGTATTTCCCACAGGTGAGTACTTCATGTTACTTTATTTCAGAGAATTTCATTCCAGACATTATTTTGCAGCACCTTTAAAACTTTACCTGAAATGCTTTTTTCCCCCAGGTTCTAGGAAATTCCTGGTGCTAGCATGTATATTCACACAGTCAGCTATTATTGCTGATTGTCAAGGGAAGAAAGAAATACCTGCCCATCAGCACATGATCACAGGTAAGAAAGAGAGGTTCCCATTAGGATGCAACACAGGTAAGAAGAGATGTCCATCAGAACATGACACAGGTAAGAAGGAGAAATTTCCATTAGAACATGACACAGGTCAGAAGGAGAGATGTCCATTAGGACATGACACAGGTAAGGAGTGATGCTCATCAGGACATGGTCACAGGTAAGAAGGAGATGTCCATTAGGTCACAATCACAGGTAAGGAGAGATAAGATGTCCATCCGGACATGACACAGGTTACTTTCTGTTCTGCACTGGTTACTTGTCTTTATCAACTGTGCTCAGTATGTACATTATAGTCGACTCGCTCTGGAATTCCAAAACTTAGGACACCATTGTTAACTTGGCTTGACTGTGAGGCCAAGCTGCAGAGCCTCTAGACTGGCACTTCCTCCTAGAAGGCTGTTTGAGGATTTACTTACACAGTTCATTTGCTTCTTACAGCAGCTATGAGGGAGGTGGATCTCATGACTCTTCTCTAGAAAACCCCAGCATACATAAAGGCCAAATCAGAGTTATTAGTCTTGACCACTTGAAGACCATGCAAGGAGCTTTTAAAGTGTCCATGTTCTCATGTCTCTGGTGCTGAGGCTCAGGAACTTTATACATTTCCCCCATAGGATTCTGGCACAGCAGCCTCAGGTTCTTGGTATTAGTCTGGTTGTCATTACAAATGACCTGACAGAAGCAACTTATAAAAGGAGGAGAGATTTCCTTTGGCTCATCTTTTCAGGGGACCGAGGCCCATTGAGGCAGGGAGGAGTGACAAAAGGTGCAGCTCAGTCTGAATTGACAGGAGTCCAGTAAAATGGCTGTGTACATTCTGGCCAACCAGGAAGTAGGGAGAGCTAGAGTGGAATCAGGGCTGGGCTGTCCCTTCCGAGACTCCAGTCATCCCCTTTTGTCAGGTACCATGTCCCAAAGGTTTCCTAACCTGCCCAGATAGTGCCACCAGCCAGAACCAAGTATTCCAACACTTGAGCCTATGGAAGACATTTGGTACTCAAACCACAACACTCAGTATTGGGAAGCTGAGATCACTTGAGTCAAGCCTGAAGCCTAGCTTCTTTCTAGTGTCCCAGTGTTAATTCTTTGGGATCCATTTGGACTGTCAAGCTGTCCAAGAGAATATCGCTATACCCAGAGATGTTGAGATTCTAGTTTCTCTAGACCACTGAGTTTCAGCTCAAAGAAATCTCTACTATGTTTCCACAGTGCCAAGAGCCAAGAGCTCCTTGATTTTCATGTGAAAGAATTCCGAGGGTGTGCTTGGGAAACTGCATTGGAAAATTGGGATTTACAGAGAGAGTGGCCAGTGTAGTAATTTTAAAATACTGTTTGATGAATCCAGTTGCAAGGGAAGGCTCCTCACCTCAGAACAGAGGTAGAAGCAACTCAGTCATTGGTCAGGAAATTTTCTGGGTTTTGACAAGTATTTTAAAGTGAAATAAAACACAAAAGAAAAGGAAATTCTTTTCAGGTAGGAAACATAGGCTTGTTTGTTTCAACAAAAGACCCCACATGTATCTGCATCTGAGTCCAGTTTAACATAGTATTATTGCTGTGGACGTTCATTAAAATTGGTTTTGATAACAACTCATTGTTTGCCCACTAAATATTGTAACTCATTATGGACAATAAAAAAAGATAAAAAATTGGTTTTGAAAACTGTCCTTCCAATTATAGATTTCAAATTCCATTCTCTCTCCTCTCTCCCTCTCTCCCCCCACACAATCAAAATGAAACAACTTTACCCTTAAATTTTGACATAAATAGTGAAAACCGTGCAAGCCGGTTGCTTTTAGCAGAATCTTTTCACTTCTTTTAAGCAGGAACAGCATTTGCCTCCTGTAGGCCAAGGAAAACCTTTGTGTTCATATGGAGGATTGCTTTCAATGGTAGTAAAAGGTTGAGGACAAAACCACCACAAACTTCCCCAAATGAGTCTAAATTAATCAGCTTAACCCATGTAAATACTATTTCCTAAACAATGCTCCAGGGGACTCAGGACTGTGAAAGAGTCATTACGTTATGCCTCCTAAAGAACTGCTTCAAATACATTAAAAAACACCAAAGAAATGTCAACGGCAACAATGAGCAATGTGACAATTCAGTTCAGGAAGCACTTAGAGATGACCAGTCCTTGCTGACAAATCTCACTCCCTACCTGGGCTCCTCAGGGTGGTGGTGAGAAATACAGTAAGTGTCAAGTGGAGCAAGGTAAACCGGGTAGAAGTGACAGGTGCATGTAGGAGAGCAATGGCCTGGTAGAAATAGGATGACAGGAACAAGCAACTGGAAGGAAAAGGAAATCACAAAATTCAGATGGAAAGAATGGCCAAGATCACGATGATTTCTACCACATCCTGGAGACAACAGGAAGTCCCTGAGGCAGGGACTTGATTTAAAAAAAAAGTATCTGGTGTCCCTGTGCAGGAAGAAATTGAGGTGGTGTAAGACAAGAGGACTGAAGTCTCAAAGAGGGAGGTTGTGGTGATGTAAGGGAGGGATGAGGCCAGCTATGGTTGGAATGAAAATGAGGAAAGAGAGAGAGCTACATCAGGAGGCAAGGGTTCAAACTGGCAGGACCTTATCCTTGAAAAGATGATGAACTTACAGACTTCTATTTTAAGTGACTCAGATAAATAATGGCGTCATGTGTTGTTCTATCATTACAGGAACATCATGGAACAGAAGAGCTGGAAGGCTGGTTGAGTTTATACACATGCTAACTTGAAGATGATGGGGTGTGGAGTGGGTATGCAAATGGAAATTTTCAGTTGGCATTTGGTTGCTCATGCTGAGCCTCCGGAATAAGAATATAAGTAGTCCTTCAGTCATCATGAAAGACAAAGGCAATGATGACAGTAATAAGTTCTTTTCTCGGCACAGGGCTTCACTCTGGAGCTCTGGCTAGCTTGGAACTCACTATGTAGATCATCAGGCTGGCTTTGAAATTGCAGTTGTCCTCCTTCCTTTGCCTTCCAAGTGCTGAGATTCAGGTCTTGCCTCCACGCCCAGCTATTATGAGTTTTTATTGGTCCTTAGAACCATAGAGGATCAGTCCTTTACATCCCTTCAGTTAAGAACTGGTAAAGCTGAGGCCCTGAGAGGTAAAATAACTTGCATAAGCCCTGATAGGAAGAAATAGTATAGAACTCTGTGCCTCTGAAAAGAGAGTCAGGGAAAAGTCCTAACCTGGATGACATTAATATTTGCAGAGGAAATATAAGATCCATTTTTTTTGTCACATCGAAAGGCTGACCCTGGTTTTGAAAGTCTGAGATGGGAGAATATCATAAATGTAGCAATGGTGATCTGGATTTTCTAACATATGAAGCATCTTTTACAGTGAACATAAGAAGGGAAGTATTATTGAGAAACTGTTATAAATTATTAAATAACAAGTATCCATTAAATTATAATTAAGTATTATTAGGTGATTCTCACCACTATTTGAATTATGCTTATTTAAAAAATATTTTATTTATGCATTTGAGAGACAGACAGACAGACAGGCAGGCAGGCAGGCCTCTTGCCATTGCAAGCAAACTCCAGATGCCTGTGCCACTTTGTGCATCTGGCTTTATGAGTGTACTGGGGAAATGAACCCAGACCATCAGGTTTTGCATTGCAAGCAAGTGCCTGTAACCACTGAGTCATCTCTCCAGCCCTGATCTATGATTATTATTGGCGTTTTACAGATGAGAAAACTAAAAGCTCACAGAAAAGAAAAAAGAACACAGAGAGATAGTCTTTGAGCTTCAGGACTATAAGACTTAATGGCCACGTGGGACACCAGGTGAGGCACCTGTGAACAGACTAGAACACAGGTGTTTTAATATTGTCTGCTGTTTATTCAGTTCAGACACAAATTCCCACACCATAGTATCTTCTGCATTCTCCCTTACACAGGCAAAACCAAGAAGGGGCAGCCATTAAACCAGTCATGCAGAGAACACTAAAACAGGTTCAAGTTGGCAAAGCTGGTTCAGAGTGCCTTTTAAGCACTTTTAATAAAATAAAAAATAAAATTTAAATTGTTCTCATCAATTTACTTTGATATCGAATCATCAATAGAGTCCTGGTATCCATCCAGCCCAGTTATTCCTGTTTTCATCAGTGACAAGTGGCATTCATGTTATCTCCCACTGGGCAGTAGGATCCAAGAATTCTTTCCTGTTCTGGCTTTGTACCTGTTCCAAACCGACTTTCACACAACTGACAGAAGGATATTTTTCAGAAGTGCAAGCCTGACCATGCCTTGTCCTGCCTTAGATTAGTGCTGTCTGCTGCTATAAAATCCATTGAACTGTCTGGCCTAGGACAGACACAACCACAACCTCAAGGTCAAAAGATGGTATCAGGGATCATTTCTGTGAGGGAAAATCCAGACTCTCTTCAGTGTTAAATTGGAGCTCACTAGGATGAAAATAGATCCCAAGTATCCAATTCCATGAGATGCAGGACCAGCCATTTAGCTGCAGGAAACCCGAGGAGAGGTTCACTGTGGAGCCTCGGGGTCTGCTTCATTACAGGGGCTCACAAATGTTTTAATGCTGTTTTAGTATTTTGTCAACCCAAATATAAATTCTCACTCTGTACTATCTTGTGTATTCTCCTCATGTATTCAGAACCAAGCCAGACAGCAACAAAACAGCATGAACATTTCTATGGTAAAGTAAGATATGGGGAGTGAATTCTACTTCAGACAAACGAGGATTTGGAGAGTAAATATGGGTTTATAGGGGTGCTGGCAGGTGCATCAGTCTACTGACATTTGTTCTTCATTCTATTACATTTTGAGGTAATCTGTAGCCTCTGCAGCCTCAGAAACTTACTCGTGTTGATTTGGATGAGTCTCAGTCTCTGTGAATGTAAAATTAGACAGATTATCCCTAGTTTATGGGATTTTTGTAAGAAAGACATGAGGTGGCATGGGTGATATATACTGTCCAGTGTTCTAGATCTAAGTCATCTTTTCATTAGATGGAAATAATGGTTCCTACCACTCACTGGGTACTGAAGCCCAAATGACTTGATGAACACTTAGCTTCTAACAACCTAGTACTTGTCTGAAAAAAAAATGATATAAGAAAATGGAATGAAACATACTTTTTTTGTATTTACAACAAACCACAAGGATTTGGTAATTATGGTGTGTATTTGCTGAGCCCGCCCAGAACTGTGCCTTCTTCATTTCCTCTTCCTCGTGGATTTCAACACAACCATCATCTAAAGCCCAGCAGGGCACAGGTACAAAATCAGGCAAAGGAACGTCGCATGGTATAAAGTTAGCAGACCTACCTTAAGCACATTCAGTTAAACTTGGTTCACAGGTTGGCTCAGACTGGCTCTAGAACAGTATCGTAAGATCAAAACTAACAGAATCATTTTCAGAGAAGCAAAACCTTTCTATGATTTGTTCTTAATGATTTTCTTACAGCTGTTTAGAAAGGAAATCAATTCAAATGACCCACTTCTTTCTTCTTCCAGATGAAAAGCTACTTTTATTATCAAACAAAGCCATTTGTGCCAGCATCTTCGATCCAGCTAAGTTCTGACACTTAGCTGGTGCCTGGATATATTAATATGTGGAAAGGACAGAGAGCTCTAGAGTTACACTGCCCGTGAGCCTGCTCCCCCACACCAGAATACATTCCTTTGTCATTTGTCCTACAGATCACTGAAGCTCTGTGCAGTTTGTTGGTTACATCTGGAACTCCATATACGAAATGATATATTTAAATGCAAAAACACACCGAAGAATCCTTATTTAGGAACAATAAAAGCGTTTCAGCAAGCATGTGGTTCATGATCAGTCAGGAAACGTTGGAGAGGAAACAAAATGTGACTGCATGAAATTCTATGTGGCCTGGCTGAAAGACAGAGCACCTTGGAAAACCCTGCACTCTGTGATGGAGAATTAGCATACATATGATGAGCCCAGGGCTCTATCTGTGCCAGCAGCGATCTAGTGTTGATGGTGACCTATACTCTATGTCAAGAAGGACTCTGAGGAAGCATTCAGGCTCTCCAGAAAACTCCATTCCATGGTCATTATAATACATCTACTTTGGACAAGGGACTGAACATTAATGGGCATCCATTTACTCCATGGTTGCCATGTCTCCAAAACAATCTTACTGTGCCATATTTTTTAACCAGGGAGGAAAAAAGCACCATGTGTCAATTTTTATCGACTTATTCTACTGTTTTATATTAAAATCAGAAAAGGAAACAAGACAAATAACAATAAACCAATTTTCTTCCACTTTTTCTTTCTTTCCCTTCCTTCCTTCCTTCCTTCCTTCCTTCCTTCCTTCCTTCCTTCCTTCCTTCCTTCCTTCCTTCCTTCCTTCTTTCTTTCTTTTTATTTTTTGAGGCATGGTTTACTCTAGCCCAGGCTGGCCCTGGCTTTGAACTCAGAGCAATCCTTCTACCTATCATCCCAAGTGATGGGATTACTGGCATCAACTATTATACAATATCTGGCTTTTTTCAGTTTTAAACAAGGTTTTTTGGCAAACAGATAGTTGAGATAAACATTATTTTGCTAGATGACTCAGGTCAGATGAAGGCACACATATATCTTTGGGTAGAGACCCCAAAAGAGACATATTAGGACATTTTAAGAACACAGCTCTTTTCCCGTGAAAACACCCGAGCAACATGTCTACTATTCTGCAGGAATGATCCTCTTTGTAAGAGACTTAATTGCTGCAAGGTATAATTGTAATTCTCAGAATGCTCATAGAGATCTTTAAAGAATCTTTGAGATAATCATAGGTTCATGTGCAGTTGTAAGAAATAACAGAGAACTTATATCTCTTCCAACTCCACTCTAGTGGTAACATCCTGTACAACTAGCCAGCATCACAACCCAAACATTGGCATTGGTGCAATCTACCCATCTTCTCAGATCACACCTGTTTTACACACACCTTTGTATTTTTAGGTATAGTTTTATAATGTGTATATTCTTGTGAGTACCAACAGATACAAACTATTGAGAAGGGATTGTAAGATCCCTTGCACTAACCTTTAATAGCAGTGTCCACTTCTTTCCAAACCTCTTTGAATCACTATTCTCCTTTCCATCTTTAAGTGATGGACAAATGGAATTATCAGTGAGATGGGCCTTTCATAATAAAGCGTAACTCCCTTGACTCAGTTCAGGATGTTGTGCCAGGAATTCACTCTTCATCATTAAACACTACCATCTTACTAAGAATTCCACACTGTGCTCACATAACCAATAGTGCTTATTGTAAACTACCTGAGGAGGTGGTGGAAGCCAGTAAATGGAAATATAAAACCACACACTGTTATCATAAACCCTGAGAACAGAACTCAGGTGTTCACCAATGCAACTTTTATCTTTCTAAAAAATACTTTTATTTTATTTATTTGCAAGCAGATAGAGAAAGGGGGAGAGAGAGAGAGAGAGAGAGAGAGAGAGAGAGAGAGAGAGAGAGAGAGAGAGAGAGGAAGGGAGAGAGAGAATGAGCACACCAGAAACTCCAGCTGCTGCAAACAAACTCCAGATACATGTGCCACTTTGTGCATCTGGCTTTATGGCACTGGGGAATTGAATTTGGTTCATTTGGGCTTTGCAGGCAAGGGCCTTAACCACTAAACCATCTCTCTAGCCCACAACTTTTACCTTTATACATTCTTATTTTGTGAAGTTCTAGAAGGTTTGGAAGTCATTTTAATCTATCTTGGAACAGGGGTTTTTGAAATAGCACAATGGTGAGAAATAATGTGTTTTAAGCTAAAAACAAAGAATGATGACCTCATTGTCCTGTTCCCAGGATGGCAAATACAGTCCACTTGACAGTAGGGGTGGCGGCCGCCTCAAGGGCAGTGATGGAGAAAATTCTAAGGGTGTGTCCAGGAACAGAATCCAGTTGATTCTTCGTGCCTGTCATGTACTTGTCACTATCGAGGTTGGCAGAGCTCGAGACCATGCCAACAGTCATGGTTAAGGACTAACATGAGATGATAAAAACAATGTCATTTTAGAACTGCTCAGACAAGGAATGCCCAGCAAACCAACAGGATGCCATTGACAAGTTAATTCTGCAGAGGGAAAGGAGGGCTTAAGCGAGGGTTTCCTTCACCACCATCTCTTAATTCCCTTTGATTCTGAATCTACACACATCAATAACATTTCTCTTTCTGAGAGCAAAAGCACTGACCGAAGGAGAAAAAGCTGTCTTTTCTACTATACGTCCAAATGCTTAGAAAAGGACCAGCAGGGTGCTAATGCATCTCACTATATTACATCATTGATTCTTCATGATGCTCTGAGGCTGGGTCTTATTATTATCCTCATTTAAAGATGACTAAGGTTAGAGAAAGTCAGGAACCCACCAAGCTAGGAAACTAAACTGTTAGTGTCAGTCCCTATTGTTTTTCTTTCCCCTTGACCATTCTTGTATTGTCAGCTAATAACAGAAGTTATGTTTTACACATAAGTTTCTGGTAAGTCTAGGACATGCAATTACTCCTACAGTGCCAGAGTCCATTCACCTCTGTCCTATCAACATAGATGCCTGTCTTCTCAAGGTTCAAGGTCAGATTAGGGAAGTGGAAACCCAGGTTGAGTTTTCCACAGCCATGTTGCTTAGTTGTGAACCAGCCTTCTTACACCACACTAACAGAGCACAGGTCTCATCATGAATCATACAATTACTGAATCAATTGCTGCATTTTCTGTTGCGTCTTTAAGGTGAGAAAATTTGAACACATGAACAACAGATCTAATAAACTGGGACAAATTTCTCAAGAGAGTAATTATAAGAGAGTGAAAAGAAATGATTTCAAAGTGTTTGGAGCTTTTGATAGGTATAAACCTTTATATTTAAGGAAAAAAGTTTCTGTTATTTTTCTTCATAGCTTTTTGTTTCCATTTGATCATTACATAAGTCATCTTTGTTCTCACTTCTAGATTTTATAGTTACAAAGGTATTTTTAGCTTTAAAAATGTCTTTATTTATTTGAGAGAGAAAGAGAGACAGACAGAGAACAAACAAGAATGCACCAGGGTCTCCCACAGCCGCAAATGAATGCCAGACACATGCAACACTTTGTATGTCAGGTTTTACGTGGGTACAGGGAAATGAAACCCAGATTGTCAAGCTTTGCAAACAAGTGCCTTTGACTGATGAGCCATCTTCCCAACTCCACAAAGGTATTTTTAAATTAATGATTTTATATTCCCATTATACTTTATAACTGTAACTTGTGGAGCAAGAAAAACATTCTTATTATTAGGAAACTATGAATAAATTCTGCTTCATCTGGCATAATGTGTGATTTACTAAGAAACTTGCAAATGCCTATCAGAATGTTTGTTCTATTTTTGATATAAGAATATTAAATATTTTTAAATAATACTATTTAGAATATTTTAAAAACAGCTTGGTAAGTTGCATAGCAAATGAAGACAGATCTGGTTCTCATCTGGGTATGTCTAAACCTGTCGAGTTAAATTCATAAAGCTAAGGTTTGTACAATGTTCCATTTTCCTACATGACTATCAAATACTCCTATAAGAGAACCAGATACCTTACCAGCCACATGCTTCTTAGTCGCTGTGTAACACCATCAGCCTATGTGAAAGAGCTCAGAATTATGGAACAAGAGAAGCTTTCACTCACATATGGTGGAAATGCAGAAATGGTGCAGATGACACTTTGGAAGATCATTTGTTAGTTTCTTATAAAACCAAACATATTCTTACCAGATGACCCAGCATTCATGTTTTCAGATATTTACTGGGATGACACATTTAACCTGCACACAGATATTTATAATAGCTTTATTCATAACTGTCAAAGCTTGGGTACAGCCACATATCTTTAGGTAGGAGCTCCAGTGGCAAAATTGGTTAGTGTGTGGTACTTATACAGCAGTACATGCAGAGCGATGCCGAGGTTGTGAGTTAGGGAGGCATGCAGATAAAAACCATGGTATACCCACCCATACAGCAGAATTTTATTCTGTGCTAAAAAAGAAATGTAAGAACCAGGAAACTTAAGTGCAGGTTGCTAAGTGATAGAAGCCAATCTGAAAAGACTATTTTGTGTGACTACAATTATAGGATGTTTTGGAAAAGGCAAAACTATGGAGATACACCATGGCTGTAAGGGGTGAAGGGGAAGGAAAGCAAGCATGGGCAGAGAACAGATGTTAGTGTAGCAAAAGTGTTCTGTAACAATTCTATACTGTAAATGAATGTGAAAACCTACAGAATATATGACACCAAGGTGAATCCTAATGATAATTATGAACCCCGAGAGGTAATGACATGTCTGTGTCGGTTCATTAACAAACACACCGCTCTGGTTCAATATTTTGATAGGAGAAGTTGGGTTTGTGAGGAGACAGAGGCCAATAGATATGTGCTCTTTTTGAATGATTTTGCCATGAGTTAAAAATTGCTCTAAAAATAACATCTACAGGCTGTGGAGATGGCTCAGTGGTTAAAGGCACTTGCTTGCAAAGCCCAATGGCCCAGGGTTAAGCTCCTCAGTACCCACATAAAGCCAGATGCACAAAGTGGCACATATGTTTGGACTTTGTTTGCAGTGGCAAAAGGTCCTGGTGTACTCATTCTCTCTCTCTCTCTCTCTCTCTCTCTCTCTCTCTCTCTCTCTCTCTCTTTCTACCTCTTTTTCTCTCAAGTAAATAAATAAAACGTGATATTTTAAAGATAAAATCTATGAAAAATAAAACATAGATAGGTCTAGAACTAGCAAAAGAAGGATCTTTATTATAGCAAGGGTTAGAGAGAATCTACGTCCGTCACTCATCATTTTAATGAGCTGAAGGAGCCTGTTTTTTAGCCTTAATGAGACATAATTATCGGTGAAAATTCTAATAACAAGTTGGACCAAGTTTCCTTATAGAGAGAAATCTAGAATTCTTAGGAAAGTAGTTTAATAAGATGATTCAAGAATCTGATCTCAATTCCAGAATGCGGAGGCAGGCTATGTGATAGAGGGATAGGCCAAAGGACTTCTTCTGGCTTCTGGAAGAGTAGATAGTAAAGAAGCAACTTTATAGAAAAGTCACTAGGGGGCGGAGCAAGATGGTGACCGAGTAACAACGTCGCCAGGACTCTCCGGAAAGGTTTGATCCCTTCAGCTGGTATCCAGGCTTTGGTCACCGGCCGGACCCGAGTTCGGGCTCTCCCTCCCTCCCGAACCCCTGGGCTGGGGCAGACGGGTTTATCAGCAGCTCTCTGCTCCCCTGTGGAGCAGAGGGCCGAGCCCTCCCCCCCCACTAGCTCCCGCCATTGTCCCCTCGGGGCGGATTCCAAGCTCTCCACTGAGGTTTCATTGCAGGACTGAGACCCAGGCACCACGGCTTCTCCTCGGCCTGGGCTTCGGGGACCACGCCAGGGTTCCCCAGCTGATCTCAGCTCTGCAGGGGAGCACAGAGCTGGCTGGGACTAGTGCAACCAGGGCCCACGCCTTTGTCCCCTTGCGCGGGTTCCAGATCCTTGGCGCCAATTGAGAGGCTTCCCCGGGGGAGCTGCCAGTCCTCAGAGGTGATCCTCTCCACTGTCTGAGAGGGGAGGGGTTGTCTCTCCGCGGCGATTTGGTTGCCTGACTGGGATTCAGACTCTCCCCAGCTTTGGAACCACTGCGGGGTTCCCGGCTGCTCTCGGCTCTGCAGAGGAGCCGGCGGCTGCGCCCTGTGCACCTCAGGCTCTGCCTTTGTCCCCTCGTGGCAGGTTCCTGGTCCTTGGTGCCAATTGAGTGGCTACCCCGTGGGAGCAACCGGTCCTCAGAGGTGGTCCTCTCCACTATCTGAGAGGGGAGGGGTTGTCCCTCCGAGGAGGTTTGGTTGCCTGACTGGGATTCAGACTCTCCTCAGCTTCGGGACCACTGCAGGGTTCCCGGCTGCTCTCGGCTCTGCAGGGGAGCCAACAGCTGTGTCCTGTGCACCTCAGGCTCTGCCTTTGTCCCCTTGTGGCGGATTCCCGGGCCTCGGTGCCAATTGAGTGGTTTCCCCCATGGGAGTAGCTGGTCCTCGGAGGTGGTCCTCTCCACGATTTGAGAGGGGAGGAGTCCCCGAGCCCCACTTCCCTATCTGGGCATGGGCAGAAACCAAAGGAAAAACGTAACTTCCCAAAACAGGGCCCCTAGTCCCATTATGGAACAGGAAAGTGGCAAGGAAGTGGAAGGAGCTCATACACAATTGCAGAGAGAGAACAATATGACTCCTGACCACAACAGCAATGAAGATATGATGCAGTTAAGGGCTGATATGGAAATTATGAGAAAAGACATGAATGAGATGAAGCATTCCTACTCAAGCATAGACTCCAGACTGAGTTCGATGGAGAGAAAGATGAAC